>KV019599.1:176460-209316 GCA_001598015.1 Dorcoceras hygrometricum | reverse complement strand
TAATCGGACCTTGTTGGACATGGTTCAATCTATGATGAGTTTCACTGAGCTTCCTACCTCGTTTTGGGGCTATGGGCTCGAAACGGTGGTAATGTTGTTGAAAAATGTCCACACCAAGGCAGTGGATAAAACTCCGTATGAGATATGGATGGGCAAACCATCCAAGTACTCATTTATGAGGATTTGTGGATGTCCTGCTTACGTGAAGCAGACAGTGGGAGATAAGCTGGATACGAGATCCATCTTATGCTACTTCATTGGGTATCCAAAGAATTCCATTGGATACTATTTCTACTATCCCAGAGAAACAAAAGTGTTTGTTTCTAGGAATGCCACCTTTATGGAAAGGGAATTTCTACTTGATAGAAAGGGTAAAATAGTAGAACTCGAAGAGGTTCGAGATCCAATCGAAGTATCAGGTGAGTCTCCCGGACCTCCAGAGCCAGCACCAGAAATGGTCGCACCTAGGAGATCCGAAAGGATTCCTAGGGCTCCTGAGAGATATGGTTTTCTCCTTGAAGATGATCAAGGTGATCAAGTTGTTGGATCTGATCCAAGAACTTTCAAGGAGACAATTTCCGATGCTGATTCTAATTTGTGGCTTGAAGCAATGCAGTCTGAGTTAGACTCGATGCATGCTAACCAAGTTTGGACTCTTGTTAATCCTCCTGAAGGAATTGTTCCTATTGGGTGCAAATGGGTATACAAGAGGAAACTTGGGCCTGATGGTAAGGTAATGACCTACAAGGCACGACTGGTCGCGAAAGGTTATACTCAAAGGCAAGGTGTTGACTATGATAAAACCTTCTCGCCAGTCGCAATGTTCAAGTCGATTAGAATCTTGTTAGCCATAGCCGCATGGTACGACAATGAGATATAGCAAATGGATGTGAAAACTGCGTTCCTTAATGGAAACATTAAGGAAGAGATCTATATGACGCAGCCTGAGGGTTTCACATCTGTTGGAAGCGAGCATAAGGTATGCAAGCTTCAGAGATCGATCTACGGTCTCAAACAAGTATCACGAAGTTGAAACCTGAGATTCGATGAAACAATTAAGGAATTTGGTTTCATCAAGAATCTCGAGGAGCCATGTGTATACAAGAAGGTAGTTAAAAGCGCTGTGACATTCCTCGTACTTTATGTTGATGACATTCTACTCATTGGTAATGATGTAGGAATGCTGCAGTCAACTAAAGTGTGGTTGTCTAGCAGATTTTCGATGAAGGACATGGGTGAAGCATCCTATATTCTTGGAATACAGATCTATCGGGATAGATCTAAACGGATGCTCGGACTCACCCAAGCTACCTAAATCGATACCATACTTAAGAGGTTCTCTATGGAAGAGTCCAAGAGAGGACACCTACCTATGTGCCACGGGGTCACTCTATCTAAGTCTATGTGTCCGAAGACTGATGAGGAGATAGAGAGTATGACACGTGTGCCATATGCCTCGGCAATAGATAGTATTATGTATGGCATGATCTCGACTAGACCGGATGTCGCATATGCTCTGAGTGTCACGAGCCGCTACCAGGCCAACCCCGGCCAATTGCATTGGAAGGTCGTGAAGGATATTCTTAAGTACTTACGAAGGACTAAGAATATGTTCATGGTCTATGAGGGTGGTGAACTGAAACTGGAAGGCTACACTGATTCTAGCTTCCAGTGTGACGTGGATGATTCGAAATCTACCTCTGGATTTGTATTCATGCTCAATGGTGGTGCTGTCTCTTGGAAGAGTTCCAAGCAAGACACCATCGCGGATTCAACCACTGAGGCTGAGTACATCGCAGCATCAGCTGCTGCTAAGGAGGCGGTTTGGATAAGGAATTTCGTCCAAGAGTTGGGCGTCATTCCTAATGAAGTTGGTCCAGTCCCGGTGTACTGCGACAACACGGGTGCCGTTGCGCAAGCAAAGGAGCCTAGGTCTCACCAAAGATCCAAACGCATACTGAGGAAATATCACATAATCCGGGATATTGTGGCTAGAGGTGACATAGCAGTTGAGAGAGTCGCCTCTGCAGACAACGTTGCTGATCCACTTACGAAGCCCTTGCCTGGACCGTTGTTTGAAAAACATCGCGAAACAATGGGACTGCGTCTGATGAGTAGTTGGCTTTAGGGCAAGTGAGAGATTGTTAGAGTAGATGCCCAACTAGCCAACTTGTGACGTGTGGGTTTATAGACTCTTGTATATGACAATCTTTATATATGATATTCGCATTCATTTATATGGCATTCTTTACTTTCATTGTGTTGTATGATGATTAACAATTGCGTTGAGTAAAGACCTAGAATGCACTAAAGTGTATGTTAGATGTGATAGTGGGTATGACGGCTATCATGAAACACATCTAATAGTCACTGTGTATTCTGAACATGCTCCTAGTTGATTGGACCGTCAAAATGAGGATAAGGCCGCCCGAGTTCGAGACTAGTATCTGCGATGCAAAGTACCATGTTTTATTGGTAGGGAACATTGTGATGTTCTGAGCATGCAGATAGATAGTGACCTGGTTATCTATCGAACTACCCTCGTTCGGACTTTCCAAGTGGTTACCATTTATCGAGTGGATAAGTCCGAGGTCTTGGTTGTACTGATTAGTTCTCACGACTCGAAACGTCATTGAGACTCTACATGATAGGGGTCTCACTTTGACTCATTTGCCGACTCACTTGGGGTCATCAGACGGCGGGATTGGGTGAGACCCCGATGCATGTAGGAGTCGATGCATCGTTGTCGAGGATTCACCGCTCGCAGACATGCGTGGATATCCTATGCTATCTGAGGGGATAATAGTGTATAAATCTCTGGCCAGAGTACTAGAGATGTTTTAGGTAAATGTGTTTACCTAGTTACACTCGTGATGTCACTATTCGATCTCTAAGATGTACGCATAGCTATCGGATCTATAGCGACTCTCGATTTACCAATGGTCGTTGATCTGATCGGGATATATGGATTGAAAGGACCGTACTGTACGCTAACCACGACCAACTGGTTCTTGCAGGCACTATCAGTGATACCTAGGGGATCATGGGGCGATGTTGCTAGACGCTCTTACCATGATCCGATGGGCAAGTCCGGAATTGTGATTCCCGAGCCACAATGTGGGCCCACGGCTAGCTGTATCCCTGAACCATTGAGGGTCACACAAGTACTGGATTCGAGATTCCCGCACGGATACTCAGCTCAATGTGTTGAGCATACGAAGAGGATTTTGGGGAGTGCGACTTCCTAAAAGTCAACAGGGGTCAAATCGTGATTTCTGTTGAGGGGCAAAACAGTCATTTTGCACTGGGGTTCTGAAAAATGGTTTTCCAGATCATAGTATTCAGTTTTGAAAACTGAGTCGATCGGTCCGATCTGATCGGCGATCGGAGTTACGATGAAGTCTCGGTGATGGGGATGAACCGAATGTTCATCTGTTGGACCCGGGCCCGTTGGGCCGGATCCAAATCCATCACTAAGTCTATTTAATATAGACTTAGGCCTTAATCAACTCACTTGATACAACTAGACACTTAATAACCCTAACCCTAGCAAGTGGCCGCCGCCCCCTCCCTCCTCTCCAAAAGCCGCCGCCGCCTCTCTTCGTCGGAAATTTTTCCGGCCAATCTTGACGAGGAGAATCCGTCCGCGCCGATCTCGTCAGGCCTTCTAGTGTAGGCTGACGAAGGAGTCTTGCTTCCAGTCGTGGACCTGATTGACGTTATCTACCGCCGCCTACCGTGAAGTGCCGGTTTCCTCGAGAAACTGGTCGAAGCCAAGCACGAGTTGCCAGCAAGGTAGTCATCTAAACACCCTATGAATGTCATAGCATGTTGTTTTGTTTATTGTATTGATCATCTCCCGACCAAAATTTTGTTCTTCCGCTGCCTCGCGGGGAGGCGTGATCGGGATCCGCCGCGGTTCCCCAACACATTTGATGTACGAGCACAAGAAAAAGAATATTTTAAATATCCATCTTGCGTGCACAATTGAAAAACAACAACAAGATAAGATTCAGTATGTCAATATCAGTACAATGGAATTATTACAAATGAACAAGTAATATCACAGAGGAGATACTGTAGGCAGTTGTTGAAATTCGTAAACTATTTTTGAAACAGTAACACTGAGATATTTTTTCTGGACATACAACTCAACTGAAAAACGCATACACATATTTTGCAGCTCATAAAAACTCAATACAAATCTATTGTTCTGGTTCAATAGCAAAGTTTTTAGTTTTGCAACTAAACACCCAAATCCATAAAATTAAATTCTGGAGTTCGGAATCAGAAAAAAAATCCTTTTTCCTTCTACTACAATGAAGCATGCTGTTGGAAAAAGCAGAATGAAGAAAGTCGACAAGCACAACAACAATACAAGCTGAACAGAGCTGCTCTCGTTCCAACCATTTTATTACTGCTCCAACATACATGCACAACAAGGTGTTTCAGAACAAATAATAGTTTCCTCAGGAAGATAGGTTGCGTGGGTAACAGAAAATTTTCAGGCAAGTAAACTCTGTAATTGAGTCGCAGTATACAGGCAAGTAAACTCTATTTCTGAAAGCATATATTCAGTTATGTATGCATGTTTGTATGTGTTTTTAAAGATTTGAAGATAGTTATGGCTGTTCTTCAAAAACCAGAAAAGTTCATGTTCTGTTTTTTATAATGAAGTACGTGTTTACTATGATTTTGATCCAAAAAGATTTTAGAAAATTGTTTGATGACGTTCGTCCAGTAGTTTCTTGAGAATTCTAAAGATTTTCTTCGAAGTAGCTTACAAGTAGCTTATTCGATTGTTTTCCAAAATTTCTTGAGATCTTTTGATTCTTCAGACTGAGGTTTCTTTCATTGTTTACATTCGTTTAACTGACTTAGTCTGAAATCTGGTTCTTAAACCAAAAGCTGAATTTACATATTGGACAGATTCTAAGATAGAGTTCTATTTCTATGTTATTTAAAGTTCCGACCAAGCTTTTGCTTCAAATCTGAATTTGGTCGAAATTGTTTCATTGACCATGTCGAATCTGAGTTGACCAATAGGCCAAATCTGAATATCTTCTTCTTGTTGATATGCTTACGTTCTTGAGATCTTTTGATTCTTCAGACTGAGGTTTCTTTCATTGTTTACATTCGTTTAACTGACTTAGTCTGAAATCTGGTTCTTAAACCAAAAGCTGAATTTACATATTGGACAGATTCTAAGATAGAGTTCTATTTCTATGTTATTTAAAGTTCCGACCAAGCTTTTGCTTCAAATCTGAATTTGGTCGAAATTGTTTCATTGACCATGTCGAATCTGAGTTGACCAATAGGCCAAATCTGAATATCTTCTTCTTGTTGATATGCTTACGTATAAATCAGATTTCACCTTTTTATCATTCCAATCTTCTTCGATAGATACAGAAATTATAGATTTGAATTCCTTGTTTATTTCCGCTTCAATTCGAAAGATTAATTTGATTCATTAGAACATATTCGAGTGACTTTATTCAGTTTTCATCTTCGCAGGTATTACAGAGAATCATCATAGTGTTCCAGAACATCATCAGAAATATAAAACCAGTAAATCGTACCAGAATGAAAAGAAAAACAGATTTACGAAAAGAAAGAGCAGAAAGAAAAGTTTTATAGATTATGGCTTAGACAACAGACGGTCACACGAGAGGGTGAGGACGCTGGCTGACGAACCAGTGTGCCCCTTTCAACTACGGAAGGGACTAAGATATGGTCGATGGATTGTATACCCTTTATATGCGATAGATGGGTTTTGTACCCAGCTCTCTGACTGATACAGAGTTTGATCAAACGACAGACCTTATGTACATGTGTCATGCCATAATTACCAGAAAAGAAAGAATAGAGCTCAGTGTGATTTTAATCACCAAGCTTAAAGAAAATGATTTCAGAACGTATATGTTTATGCTTTCATTCCATACAGATTTCACAGTTCTTTATTTAGCTTAATTATTCTTAAACTATTCAGATTCAGATTCCAGTAAAGTAACAGATATAGGTTGCACGTGTTATATATTTTCGATATTCCAGATTTTACCTGCTGAGCTTCTAGTCTCACTAGTTTTCATTGAGTGCAGGTAGCGAACAGTAGGAGCTTGATGGTGATGAGCTGATCGGAAAGATGTGTTTATCGTGGACATCTGTTTCCGTTATTGTTCTTATTCAGTTTCAGAGTTTGATGTACAAAACTTTAGTTATAGTTTTGTATTATAACAGATTTCGAGTTTCTTTATTTCTTCGAAATCTATACCAGAATTATTGCTCAATGAAATATACAGTTTCATTATTTCAAAGACCAGATCTGTTTTAGTTCCGCGCCTTTTTAATTATTCAGATCTATTTTCCAGATCGCTTATGGTTTGCATTTAATTGCATTTTTAGCCCAAAAATTAGTAGCGAACTCCTATAGTAATCAAGATCGAAATTTTTGTGCTTTTCAATTTGAACCCCAAAGTTCTTAATTTTAGTTTAGAAATGTCCAGTCGCTACACAGCATACCCCAGCCCGCAAAATCTACCTTGACGGATCGGAGGCTAAGATGTTATATTTACCTCATCAGATTGCGCCTCTACAGGCTGTCCCATGCTAGATCTTACAAAGTTCATGGTTTGAAACTTTGTCCTATCCAGCTGTGGGGTATAAATGATCTTTGTGTTACTGCTGCCATCGCTACCATAGCCTAATCCGGTTCTGTCACCGGATGGCTTCATAACACCATGCAATTTATCCAGGGAAGCAGATGACTTGGTCCAGGAGCTTGTAATATCAGCTAAATGCTGATTCTCATTGAGCATCTTCAGTGACCTGCTTCTCAGTTCCCCATTCTCAGTAGATAGCTTACTTAGAGCAGCTTGCATTGACTGGAGCTTACCAGCTTAGCTTTTGTAGCACAACTCTCATTTTCAACCTTTACTTCCTCGAATGACTGAGACAAATTTTTTTATTCTTGGACCATGTCATTTAGTGCTGTGACAAGGTTCTCTCTGTAAATTCTGAATTTGAGAAATCAAATACCTCGTCAGTGTCATCAGCCATGAGACACTGTACTTCATCCTCACTGTCACTGGATGAGGATGTCCCTGAGTTGGATTCCTCTGAATCGGTATCTGCCCATGCACTCTTGTTCTCTTCGGCCACCATTGCCTTCTCAGTTCTCCTCTTTCGATAACGCTTCTTCTCTTTCTTATCCTTGCTGGTACCGTGATCTGGTTGCATCTTGATGTCCATCTTTGGCTTCCTGCAATCAGCAATGTAATGACCAGGCATGCCACAAATATAGCACTTATCGCCAGTAGAAGAAGTTAAGTTCTCTTTAGGAGAATCAGAAGAGTTGGGTTTAGAGTTATGTTTTAATAAATTTCACGTAATTTACTTAACGAATAAGGACATGGCATCCTTGCTCAGCTCCTCAGCTGACTTGATTTCAGAACACGGTTCTGGAGTTACTACTGTAAGAGCTTTTGCAGGTTGGAAGTTGTGGGTTCAGATTCCGCTCTTGTCTCCAGCTCGAATTCGTAGGCCTTCAAGTTCGCGAAGAGGTCATGCAACTCCAACTTGTTCCAATCTTTAGATTCTTGCATAGCCATCGTCTTGACGTCCCATTCCTTGGGCAGTGCACGCATCACCTTCAGGGTCAGCTCCCTGTTGCTGTATTCTTTCCATAATCTGGTTAGCTCAATCACCAGTGAGCTAAACCGTTCATCGAATTCTGTCGTTGTCTCCTCGGGCTTCATTCTTATCAGCTCAAATTTCTGTAGGGCAACCGTCAGCTTGTTTTCTTTTGTCTCCATATTGCCCTCGCATATCTGGGTCAGCTTCTCCCATATCTCCTTCGCAGTTGTGCAAGTCTGAATCTTGCTAAACATATTGTTGTCTAGCATCTTATAGAGGATGTCCTTGGCAAAATTGTCCAGATTTACCTTCTTCTTATCTTCGGAGGTCCACTCCATTCTTGGCTTTTCAATCCATTGAGATGCACCTGCAGTTATGGCCATAGCAGTGTTCATTTTCATAATCTTCATGGACCCGTCTGTTATCACAAACCACATGTCATCATCTTGGGCTACCAGGTGAGCTTGCATACGTATCTTCCATACGTCGTACTCCTCCTTAGAACACATGAGAAGTTTATTGTGAGAGATCGACATATTTACTGAATGCGAAATATAAATCTGTTCAAACACTGAGATTCTGAGCTCTGATATCACTTGTTAGGATCGAAAAAACGGCTTGGGAGTTCAAAGGGGAGGGGGTTGAATGAACTCATTTGCTAATTTTTCTTAAAAACTGATTTAAAAAGATTTTACAGCTTTTAGCTAACCTCTAAGCCGAGTTACCAGCATGGAGGGTTCTCAGTGACATGCTGTTGTCTCGTATAATAAAAATATTTTATGCGGAAGGAACACGATTCAACAGTGAACAGATAAGTGCGTAAATATATAAGATAAAGGATCGGAATTTGTTTATGGAAGTTCAGAGTTTAATCTCCTACGTCTCCCCTTCTTCCTCAATGGGAAGGATTTTCACTCTGCTCTTGTGCGCACACCTTAAAACCACCACGACCTGCTTGCTGTCTTCTTGATGTATATAAAGCTTCTTGTACAATTCTATTCATTGGACACAAAGTTGTAGCCATTGAAAAGGCTTATGAAAAGTTCTGACAATGTTGTACCTTGTGTCCTTTATCATTAAATGATTTGTAGGCTTTGTTGATTTTGAGCTCTCTTCTTTAAATGCTCTGCAGCCATTGCTGACTTTGAGCTCTTGTTTCGATCAGACAAATTAGTTTGTCTTCTAGTATTCTGTAATTGCACAAACTAATTTATCTGATTTATCGCGAAGCTCCTGATCTGGTCTCTCTGCTGGTTTCCATACAGCTGGTCTCCGAGCTGGTTATATCTCATCTAAACTACTTTTGTTCACAACTGCTCTAATCTGCTCCGCAAAGCTCTGAGCTGTTTCGTTCTACACTTGTATAACTCTGAGTTGTTTTCTTCCCCATCTGGCCTGTTTCTGTTTTAGTTGCTTGGGCTGGTTTGTCCTTAACCAACTTAGTTTTGAATTAATATCTCTGAGCTGATTTGACCTTAACCAGCTTAGCTAACGTCTAAAGTCCTGAGCTGGTTTGATTTTAACCAGCTTAGTTCTGTCCAGTTTAGCTCTGATCTGATTTCCACAAATAACATCGTAAGCTCCGTCCAGATCTTGTCGATGATACATTGAGCTAATTAATCTCTTTTATTTGTCTTCACCAAAACTTATGAAATTACTCCAACAGCCAAATTTTCATTGTTAAGTTCATCCGGAATCTGATGTGATAACCTTCTAGTTGAGTCCTATGTTATCACCAAAACTTAGGATTTTATTGGTAACTATTTTTATTGGGAGCACATACACATTTTATATGTATACATATATTCATGCATAGACGTGATCGATTTGTAAAGATTTATGAGGCTGACGTATGTTTTCATAAGGTAATTAATAAGCATATAATCAAGCACATGTTAAGTTATAAATCTCGGTATCCTCAGTGGGAGGTTAACCGGAAATTCAATTCGCTATCGATCGACTAGATCAATTTATGATTTATTTGGCCAAATAAAATTGCATCATAAAATTCATCGGCAGGCACCACATGTCATAGTTTTAGTGGATCGCGACGAACGTACTTAGGAAAACTTCAAAGTAATTGTTGTTATACGTTATCATTAGTCAAGAACAGACCGTTAACCTCTTTCTAAATTTTCAATTTTCATGTGATGTAATTCTATCCGAGTATAATGATGAAGTAGGTGCTAGTTTGGTAAAACAAAATATACATAGTCGTGGTATAACAAAAAAACACTTAGATCGACTTTTAATAAATTAAATTACTCCCACCGGCTCATTATTTAGGTTTTTGTGTTTCACATATATTAAATAAGGTGTTTGGAAATCAAAAGTTTATAAAGTTCCCTTCTTACCCTTATTAATTAAACATATAAGGGACGGAATGAGTATATTTATGCAAGAATTAATATTACTATTAATTAAATATCGAGAAAACTGCATTAGCATCATCTTATTCTTGTGGAGTTTCTAAAAGATGAAAAGCCCACACCGTGTGTTTAAAAAATCAGGCACGTAACCATTGCAAATGGGTTTAATGTGTAAAAAAATACATTTTGTAAGAAACCATTAATTTTAATTTCTACATGATATTATATATATATATGAAGGATATAAAATATCTCGTCCACTAGCTACGGTTATAATGTCATGGGGTTTCTGTTCAAATTTAATATTAATGTCAACTGATTATTCTTTATTTTTCATGCATGTGATAAACACAGGGAAAATAGTCTGCTCAACTTAAAAAAAGGGAAATAGCTTGTATCTGTTGCAGCATATATATATATATTATAAAAAGAGACTGTCAACCAAAAAACCGAAAACACAGGTCTTTACGTTGATTTTTTTGACAAATCAGTGCCTTTCAGAAATGAATCTTAGGTGGTCTATATATCGGATATTTTTTTTTTTAAAAAATCAGTTTCTTTTAAAATTTCTAGATAAAATATGGGCATGTTTGGAAAGCAAAATTAGCATGCGTGTGACCATATATATTTATGCATTCATGATTATATATATACATATATTTGTAGTAGTGATATTAAAAAAGATTGTATGGCAGCATGGAGCAGAAGTCAGCAACTTCTTCTGCTTTTGCTAACCTTTTCTTCCGACGCTTTCCCATCTCGTTTCCATACCAAAAGAGTCGTAGAGAACATGAGTTACAGAATTTACTATATCATATAATTTTTTTTTATATATATAAATAACATCATTCTTGACTCTGGATGGTTAATGTATTAAAAAGAATACAAAAATATTTTAATATTAGCACTTGTATACAGTTTGTAGACCATATATCGGCTCAAAAACAGCAATGCTAAATAAATAAATGACTTACAAAGACTTAGAGAAATATTGAGATGCATGATTTCATAATCCTTTTTATATGTATAATCTCATCATGACATTTCTTTCCACGTGAACATAATTTCAATGTAATCTTTAATTTATTTTTACCGTTTTCAGTTCCGCCGAGCGCACGGTATTTCAAGAAATTCGATAAAAGTATGTAAAAAGTTTGGATGTTTGAGTATGATCAGTTCGAAACTTGCTAAAAAATATAATATATGAAAAAGAATTTCACTCCATCAATAAATATTTAACTGTGAGTTCAAATTGTAGATAAATTATAAACATGTTTTAAAATACTCCACAAGGCACCACCCCCCGTCCCAACTTCTATAAATATGCAATCTCGACAGTACTTTGTCATCACATCCATACCTTCCTATAAAGTTCAATCCCAAAAGAACTCTTTGCAACATTTACCAAACCAACATTTTGTACACATACAATTCAAAGAAAATTATTTAAGAACAATGGTTCTTCAAAATCATATTCTACCATACTTGATCATTGTCCTCTCTCTAAGTTCATGCTGCTCCTGTAGCATCCACGACGATCAATCATCGTCTAGTGATTATAACTTCCAAGACGAATCTGGCTACGATTTTCGGGCTTATCCCTCGTATTTTGACTTCATCCAAGACGACGAGTTTGACAATAGCTCAATCGAGTTCGATAGCAAGCTTTCTAGTTTTGCGAAATCTGGAAGAGATACCGCGACATCGACGGCTTATAAAACGATCAACGTGCACAACTATGGAGCCAAAGGTGATGGACACACAGATGATTCTAAGGTATGGACCTACTCCGATGTGGTGTTAATCATTCACATGAAATATACGATGATGAGTATATTTTTATATACTAATTATTTAGTTTCCTTTCATTTTTTTTTTTTGGAAAAATCAAACCCTAACTCGAATTTCATTTATCTAAAAACCAGGCATTTCTGAACGCGTGGAAGGAAGCTTGCTCGTCTACGTCTGACGTTAATTTTGTGGTTCCCTCGGGACGAAGTTATTTCTTGAAACCAATAAGGTTTACAGGACCATGCAAATCTGACATAATCATGCAGGTAAATTCAATCAATTTAACTTCATCATTTTTCTTGTTTCTCAAGAAAAAAAAAGAAAGAAAGAAAGAAAACCCATGATTTCTTACAAAGTTCAGGTCGTAAATTAGCGAAACTCGATTGAAAAAAACTGCATGCATAAAGTTTCTTGGTCGCATATATCGTGCTATATGTGTGTATTTGATATTAATTTTCAATCACATAAAATTTCATTTATGTTTTTCGTACCTAAAGAATCCACGATACTTATCTATCTTTTTCTTTATTACAACATTGGGAAAGGGGTCGGTTTTATTGTGACTGGGATCTGAACCTTGACATATATCTGTCACAGTGGGAGATCCGAACTTTAAACAAATTTATATCTTGATTTCTAGGTATTTTATTAAAAAAGGGTATTTGAATATATACTTTATATTTTAATATAGAATCTAAAAGGTCAAACCAAATATCAATTATTGAACTAATTAAACTAACTCTTTAAAAATAACACGTTATTGAATTTCTGATGCTTAAATCTTCACAGATATCTGGAACCTTTATTGCATCCAACGATCGGTCAGACTACAGTAAAGATGGGAGGCATTGGATAGTTTTCGACAGTGTTCAGAATCTTCAAGTTCAAGGTGGTGGGACTATTGATGGCAATGGCAATATTTGGTGGCAAAATTCTTGCAAAATAAATAAGTCCAAGGTCGGGAAATATATTTTTATTAATTAATATTGAAAATACTTTTCTATATTTCCTTACTAATTCTCTGTTTTTTTTTGTCTCTTATTATTCTTTGATTTCAGCCTTGCAAGGATGCTCCAACGGTAAAAGTCTCTCTTTACTATTATTATTATTATATTTTATTTTATACGTAACATGGAAGTGGGTGGATTTGATTGTAAGACCACTAAATGGGAGAGTGAATGCTTGAGTGTTGGCATTCCACTTAGTTAATATGAGAAAACTAAGGGTATGCTTGACACATAGTATAGTAATGCAATAACATGAGAATAGAATAAATTATGTAACTGAAGCTTAGTATCTAAGTGAAAGAGGATGGAAATCAAACACAACATAACTAATAGTTAAAATAATTGCTCAAATGGTGTGCTATTGCTATTATTAATATCGTTCTTGATTCTAATTATAATTAAAAAAATTCATATAGATTAGTAATATTTTATTTGGTATTAGCATTATTATCTTATTGTTATTTTTTCAATTTTTTGCTATTTTTAAAACAATTATTTTTATGAATAAAATTATTAATAATAATAATTATTATTATTATTGTATAACATTATCATAATTAATTATTTATCTATTATTTAATTTTGATATTTATAATTATTATTTATTAATTATCTATTAATAGCTACAATCATTATTTATTTATTTATTGACTATTATATGTTATTTATAATTATATTAATATAAATCTTAAATTTTTATAATTATAATTTGTTATTCATATCGTCAGAACATATTAATTATATTTATTGATGTTTTCTATAAGAAAATAAGTTAAAAATTTTTTTATTTAATCCTAAAAATAAATAGAGAAAATATATAATGCTGAAAGGATGAGAGTAATCCCAACCAATATGGCAGGAATGTCTATTCCAATTGGAACGAGTATTCCCATTCCAAATGATTTATCAAGCAAAATAATGGAATGTGGTTGTTTTGGGAATATATGTTTTCATTAAGCATAGCCTAAAGATTTTGTCTCGAGTAGTTTTATAATACAGATCGCAAATGGTACAAATTGAATTACTTCAAAAGATTTAGCTTTAGCTAAATCCCGCAAATTAAATATGATAATAAATCTCTCATTTCTTGATATCTGAACAACATATTTAGTGATTGTTTTTGTTTATTTCAGGCATTGACATTTTATAAGTGCACAAATTTGGTAGTAAAGAACCTAAAGATCACCAACGCGCAGCAAATTCACTTATCCTTTGATAAGTGCACAAATGTCGTGGCCTCAAATCTTGTAGTGAACGCTCCGGAGAAGAGCCCCAACACTGATGGGATCCATGTAACAGGCACTCAAAACATCGGTATTTCAAGTTGCACCATTGGCACAGGTAAGTACAATTTGTGATATCTCGACTCCTAATCGAGCGTGAAACAAAACCAGCGTGTCTCGGTTGGTTTCGAGGCACAACTCTCAGTCCTAAAGTCCCACCCGAGAGGACGATCACCTCTTGGAGATATTCTACATTTAATCAGTGTTTAGCCTATGGCATGACAGATTTCCTTTTGGAAACAATGGAAGACTGAAACTGAAGTGTTCATATTTTGAATGAAGGTGATGACTGCATTTCAATTGTGAGCGGATCGGCGAAGATTCAAGCCTCAGGCATCACTTGTGGACCTGGACACGGCATCAGGTGAGATTTCAAGAACCCGAATTCCATACAAGAAGATCGAATTTATAGAGATTATTAAGTTACGTTATATGGACTATTTGATTTCTTCTGCAATACTGATGTTTCTTGATTTCAGTATTGGAAGCTTAGGTGCCCGGAATTCAGAAGATCATGTGTCTGATGTTGTTATCAATGGAGCAAAGTTATCTGGTACCACGAATGGAGTTAGAATTAAGACATGGCAGGTAACTACTATATATATATACATAGAGAGAGAGATCCAAGAATATGTACGAAATGTTCTACTGAGACAGATCCAAGATTATGAACGAAATGTTTTACTACATGAAATGTCATAGCTTCACACGAATGTGAACAGGGTGGATCAGGAAGTGCAAGCAATATCAAGTTCCAGAATGTGGAGATGCAAAATGTGAAGAACCCTATAATCATAGACCAAAACTATTGTGACCAAGATGGACCATGCAAACAACAGGTAAAACAAAATAAGATCCCTCAGACAGGACATAAATCATTTTTTTAATTATTATCGAAGTTAGGGGTGCGAATGCAAAGACTAGTGGTTCACAACAGGTTTGGACAAAAAACTTGACTTGAGCGATCCATAAATCAAATAGATCGGGGTCTTAGGTTTTCCATTCCTAAATTTATTACCAGACTCTGCGTTCACCTTGAGGTCAGTCATAGTCAGCTTGCCCCCAACTCTTTTAGCTCTCTGCTGCCCTTGGGGATTTTGATGAAGTTTCATAACGTACCCATCTCGACCTATACCCTGATGCAGTTGATCCAGATCAAGCGGTTAGGTCCTGGGAAATTTTATATTTCCAACAAGAAGGAGTTTTCATTTATAGGCGATAACCCGAGCTCCCACAAATGGTGGATGAGTAGGTACTTCTTTATTAGGCGTATACCTGTTGTGTCACAGGCGATAGTAGAACAAATTGTATCTCATTAATACAACGTATTGTATATTCAAGGTAATTTTCTAATAAACGGCTGAATACAAGAAATGCACAACTGCCACAACACAACAATAAAAGTTATCAAATATCGAAATTTTAATCGGAAAAATGTTGCAAAGTAAATGTAATTTTAGATTATTGCTATTTGCTTACAGGCTCACACGAAAGGTACAGTTGTGTAATATTTTTTTCGAGATTGAGAGTCTTCTAATGACGTTCAGATGACAAGGATGAATTATTTGATGAATATACTAAAACATCTCTGCTTTCTGCATGGCGTGGTGTTTCTGGAAACAAGAATCTGTAAAATAAATCAGCAAAGCTGGATTATGTAGCTACATTTAAGAGTTTCATTTTCTGCATTCGAAGCCACTTTCTTTAAAATTGGAGGTACGTACAAAAATGTTAGGCGAACCTTATAATTTTGCATATGGCCTGAACTTTTCACGAGCATCCTTGACAGATTCTGGTATACACAAGTTGCAAAAAATAGTAACTCTTGAGGATGCAATTAGTGTTTTATTCTCAGGATCTGAAGGATCACATTTCGAAAGACGCACCTCCCATACCTGCTCAAAAAGTCCCATTGACATTCTTAACTAGAGCAGCTGAACACATGAATATACATATTTATGCACGTTCAATTACAAACCCCATGCTACTAAAAAACAGAGATTGCGCTCATTTTTAGCTGAATGTACATCATTCCAGTTACTTAAGATGCCTTTTCCCACATCAGATGTATTCTCTCTTAGATAAACTTTTTTTTCCAAAAACATGAGGTCGTATTATGCAGTTCCAAGAATAATTTTATACTTCAACATAGCCTCCCACATATCACCCTGAGACAAAGGAAATTATGCCCCAAACTGGTGTCCTGCCCAATTGATTGAGTGTCAACACAACAAAGGGCAAGTAACAAGCATCTGATAGCAAATTAAGGTAATAAATGGGATTTACTATAAAAAAGAAAAGGTAATAAATAAGATTTTATGAACAAAAACCACTCATGATCTGTTGGCCATATACCATGGTAGAAACAAATTTGCTAAAAAGTTTGAGCTCGTAGGGTAATCACAAGCAGTAGAAATGTAACATTTTTATTTAGATACAACACACTATTAAATAAAATTTTTTACCTGAATAGTTCTGCCAACGTTGACCGGTGTAGCCTCAGCAACGACAAAGTCTCCTAACTGTGCGCTCTTTAGGTGATTGATACTGAGCTGCATTCCAGCCACTCTCTGCTGCCCTGATGCAAGGTGAGCTCCCATGCTTGCGAGAGCCTCTGCAATCAGAGCTGAGATCCCTCCATGCAGCACCTTGAATGCCTGCATATCGAGATCTCAAATGCTCAATTAAAGGAACCCTACTATATCATTTAAGTGATGTCATGAAGTTATCAGAAACTACATATTACAATCAAAGACAATGAAAGTTGATCCCATAAAAGTGGTATGTTTTAAAATGTGCACTCATATATCTATGCTGTTCACCGTGAATCATAGATCCAGAAACAAGATATAATGCGTAGACATGCATGTCAGTCACATGTCGAATATCAAATCAAAATATAAGACTTATTTTCATGAAATATAAAGTGACTGCATATTGAATTGTCCAAATAATAAAGAATTTAATACTTCAAAGATATCGTTACGATCAAATAACAAATAAGCTATCATAAGGAGTGTTACCTGGCAACACTTTAAAGTGACCAGAAGGTGGCCTGAAACTTTTTGAGGTGAAAGGTCGTCTATTTCAAATCCAATTGTGTGAAGCGGAGGATCCAGAATCTCTGCATTTGGTCGTCCTCCAGTAGGTGACGGTGGTGAGTTCATCCTTCTCTGCCTCTTGTTTGCTTTGGTTGCTCTTGTAGGAAAATAATCAATAACTAATAGCAGGTCGAATATATTATCTCTCAGCTAAACTTGGAAATAGCACTTGGCTACAATTGATCCAATCTTTTTAGATCCAATGACAAGGCATTCATGTACCCTCAATTCCTAATCATAAAAGTAAAAGAAGTGTTGTTGTGAGTGAGACTTGTCCGGGGAAATTTGGGAGTTTATGAGGTGTTGCATTTTAGTCATAAAAGTAGAATCTTATGACAAATATTGTAAGCTGAAAAGGCAATCCCATCAAATTCACAGTTTGAACTCTGATCCAATATGGAATTCTTATATCACCAAACATGGATGATTCTCCTAAATTCTATCAACTAGATTCCTTGATGATGTTACAGCTTCTTGAATAATCATAGTCCAGTATTCATTAATCGTTAAAAAAAGCTTCACAGTTCCAAGAATCACATTCATTACACAACACAAAAGCTAAAAGTCAAACATTTGCAAAGCACTCAAAATGGACAGAAGTGCCTAAAAAGCAGAGCGAAAAGGAAAATAAGAATCGGCAATAACTGAAAAAAACAACCTTCTCTACCGGTGAAGCACGTAAAATAGCACGGCTCGAATCACAATATGATACCGCAGATAAATGTTTTCAAAGATATACAAGAAAACCCACCAGCAATCCGAAGGCAAATTTGTTTAGAGGAAATACAGAGTCAAAACAAGCGAAGCAAACAAGCATCTACCATTTGCAGAGAAGGGAAATGAAAGAACCAAAATATGTACAATGGTGAGCCGTCGTTTTAGGTGGTACAGAGCCTTACATGGGTCAAAGCTGATGCGCAGTAGCCGCAGTAGCCGTAGTAGCCGCCTGCTGACCGGAATCTGATGTGTACTTGGGTAGTTACATTGCATTTGTTTATCTTATAGTTTGCTTCTGCTACCTAGGAATTAATAGTATATTATTTTGATAGTCAGATTCGAAAACGTCGGTGGTCAGGTGAATGAATATTAATATTTTCTTTTATTTTTTTGTCGATTAATTAGTTCAAAATTCCTCTCGTAAAATCAACACCTTTTTACAGTAGAGTTTATCTTAAATTATTCCCTAGACCACGTTCCTTTATATGCTATGTTGAGTTAAAGGTGAATAAGTGAGAAAAATAATGGGATGAGTGATCTCCTAAAGAGTTTTCGTACATCAAGCTACTGATGTTGCACCGATTGATCTTGTTGCTGTAAAGATATGATGTCAGATCTTAATGGATAATACTCTCTGTTGGAGATAAGGTTGACGATAAGGTAAGAGTAAGACTGATCTATAAAGGAAATGAGATGGCACTAACAGTTAGACACGCATCCTCATCGGACTCATGGGTCCAACAGCACGACCCTAATGCACATAATAGGTGCATTCTACGCTCCACATTATTAGAAAATATAGTTATACATTGACTAACAGCTATAACTTTTTGCCCAATGATACGCGCTTGATCCTAACACTCTATAATTTTGAGTAATCTAACATAAGATATTTTTATAATTTATTTTTTGGATTATTATCCTTGTATTGACAATGATAGTTGTCGATTCCACGTGGTCTAAAAAAATCATGAACACCGCATATAAAACAAAGGGGTCAGATTAAGCAAAAACTATTATTTTTCATATTCTCATATTAATGAGGCTAGAATCATGCTTTACCTAATAAAACTCCCTCTAGGTTCTAGTCTAACAATCCAACCACTACCCCATCCTCGGTTAAAAATCCAGGAATAATATAAAATATGACTTTTGAAGCGGAGAAACTCCTAAACCATGCCACACTTAATTAACTTAAAGCATGAATGATCAAACTCATATAAAATATTAAAATCATAACAAATAAACAATGGAAGTATATGAACTTTTATGTTATACTATCAAATCAACATAACAAACTAACAACAAATAACTCTGATGTCCCCTATTACCACATCGGGATCCGAGGACCGAGCAGCGTACTCCACGCCCGACCTACGCTTCCAAGATCGGGGAGTTGCCCGAGGACTCGCTCTGTGATCGGGAGTTTGCCCGAGGACTCGTACTCAGCTCGAGAGTATTTCCTGAGGACATTGATATGGCAAGATGAGTCCTACCCATATACGTCTTTCCTTATGCAAATGAATCCCGCCTGGATACGTCTTTCCTTATTCGAAAAATCCCGGAACGATACATCTTTCCTTATTTAAGCGAGAGGATCCCGAGGATCGCGGAGAATATTCGTCGAGATATTCTTTTCCCACCGTCATTGCCCTTTTATAAATACCAGGTATGCTCCATCCTTCACACACATTCATTCTCGCATTCACTTACTCTCCCAGCATATATTTTTGCTCTATTTTCTCTCCCGCATCCTGCCTGACTTAAGCATCAGAGGGATTTCGCCGGACACACTTCCGACGTCCTCTGACCTGTGATTTGTGGTTGCAGACATCAAGGAGAATCAACACCCATCCTCCAGTGCCCGACGTCCGACGACCCAACGCTCGAGTTTCCGACGTGGTGGTAGATCTCGACTGAGATAATTTGGCTACATCAAACTCGATAAACATCCTCTTGGAATAAATATGTAAGTCCAACCTAAGACCTACTATGTTAGAATGAGGTGTCTTGAATAAAATTAAGGACAATCTCGCATGCATATGACTGAATCTGAACTAGTAGTTGGTATTAAATCAAAATCTCATGCTCGATCTATTATAATTCACAAATTCAACCAATCCCCTAAATACTAATGTCTTTAAGATTTTACCTGTTGGGACGCTTTCGATGTTGATCACTCCTCCCATTGTTGTCTTCTTTATAAGCATTTTGCCACTTACGGAATCGATAACATGTTCTAAAAGCTATGAAAGTCGAGAGGATACCTATGTTTTTCATCTATCTGTCAATATCACCACACATTCATTTTTATTCAACCTTGATATGAGTACATTTAATATAATCGGTGATGAAACAATAATAAAATTTACAACATTTTTTTATACAGTATTGTTTGTGTTAATTTTGTGAATTGCTGGGCGTGCCAGGCGCGTGAGCGCCAATTCGTGTGAAAACGTGTAAAAAATCTAACTTCTAAATCAAACAAAAGCGAGAACTAAATTCGACCGTTAGTTCTAATCTCCTAAACAATACGACACCAAAAATAAAAGGAAACAAACTGAAATTCATAAGAATAAACTCCTGACATGTTTTGTATTTTCAACAAAATGTAGGACGCTTACGAAAGATTTACAAATAATTAAAACAAAGCTGGAAAGTTGAGTTAAATGCAGAAAACCTAATGAAACTAGGAAATTTGAATGATAAATTTTGCTGAGAATTTGCAGTAAGTTGCAGAGCTTTTGTGCTGAGATTTGTTGATTGTTGATGATGCTTGATCTTCTGTCCAGCGTCCCCTTTTATCTCCTCCTTGGGGAGTTTTTCCCATGTTCCCACGTTCTGGGCCGTGTCTCACGTCTTCTAACTAACTGATTTGGCGCTCAACTTCTATCTTCGTTGGACTGGGTCTGATTACAAATGAGTTGGGCTTTTTGCTGACTGGGCCTTTCGCCATTATCTGAAATGGGCTAATAATAATTTTTTGGCACAAACAAGTATATTTATAAAAGTCGTCAACATGATAAGTCAATATGTCAAACCAAGAAAAAAAAAACATATCTAGAAGACCGTGGTGATAATCTCGAATTTAATTATCTTGCTATCTTGGTGGTATTTTTCTTAATGAATCTTTGATGTTATTTACATAAGAGGGTTGTACTAGTATCTGGTACTTTTAGTGCTTCGAATAATTCTTTGAAGGGTAGACACAAGATTACGGCAATTTCTCTTTCTTTCTTTATTACACATGAGAATTTGTAGTAATATCTGATGCTATTCTATTGTTTGTCCACATAAAAAACGTTGATATTATATATCTACCTCCTATTTTTTACAAAGAGAATGAATATTTTTTTCGAAGAATCGAAAAAAGATGGGTCCGGATCTCCAGCAAGATTTGAAACATTCTCCCACTAATTAGCTATCCAAGAACAGTTTGCTCTTTTGGGTTGTAAAGGCAATCGTCGAGGCATGATTGAACAACACCCCATATGGGTGAGAGCAACATTAACCCAAAAGATCCATGAATGGAATACTGATGCATATAGATACAAATGATCCAATAGGAGCAAGAATTACTTTGTTCTGAACCTTTTAGCGAGTATGATAATCCTTATCTTTGTCTACTTTTGGGGTTAGAGTAAATTACTATACTTCACCATTGTCTATGATTATCGGACACTTTTCTCAAATTTTAAAAAGTTTTATCAAGTCATTAAGAGGTATATGTGGATTTGAACAATCCTATTCCGTTGGGCTATCTCTTGGTTGAATTGGATCCAAGCCATAATCATAACATGGTGTTAGATTTCTCTCATTCTCTCATTCTCTCATTCTCTCATTGGTTGGATAAAGTCTCGAGGAGTTTCATATAAATTTGAACTAACACTCCCCACTTGAGCTAGCTTTTGATGTCGATTTAAGTCAAAATTCAGAGTCCAAACGCATCGTTATATTTTGGACTACCCTTGTGATTCACCACATGTATTGCAAACTTCACGTTCCAAATATTTATTCCCAAATATAAGAAGGTGTATTAAATGTCTCACATTGGTTGAATCAAATTCTTAAACGTTGTATATTTGGACTTGGAGAGTCCTCCCTTGAGCTAACTTTTGAGTGTAGTTAAACTGATCAAGTCCATAATCATTACATAAAATCAGAGCCAAGACCCATTGTTAGTTGTTGGACTATCCTACGAGTCACCCATTGATATACTCCATATCTCCACACTCCAGCTGTTAATTCATAGGGCACTCGTGGGTGTTTTAGAAGTCTCATATATAAAACCTCATCGAGTTCATATACAAACTTGATAAACTATCACTCCTTGAGTTAGCTATGGAGTTGAGCTAGATCCAAAAACATAATTAATACACCGTCGGACACAAAATTATTTATTGGACTGCCATATTCATGTAAACTTCACTCTCCATATATTCATTATGGGTGTGAGAAGTGTCACGCCCCGAGATCGAGACTCATGACATCGGTAATATTAAACAATCATAAAATTATAAAACATTAAGCCTCATAATATAGCTCAAATCAGTCTTTTGCATAATCAAAATAATCGTCTTTACAACTGCAAAAGAAATCAAAATTGTGGAAACGAAATTATATTAAATAATACTAAGTCTTCACCGGCCCAAAAAATCTCTTGTTCTTCTTCTTTAATCTGTTCTTCAGCTTTATCTGGATGGGCTAAGTAAGGGGTGAGTGTTTGGAAAAACACTCAGCAAGTGGAGGAGACCATTCGAGCATAACAAAATATACATATACAGATTAAGCACAGGGCATATAACAGAACAGAACATATCACAGACAACATGTAGCACTGATAGTCACTTCGTTTCTATGGTTTACTGATAAGTCCCTAATTTTTACTCCTCTAAGGGGTCGAGGCCATAGTTACACCTTGTAACTCAGAGTGCGGAATATTCCGTAGACCCATATTATGACAGAAACATCAGTGCTAAAACATAGCTTAGATCATAGCATGAACTCGACACGAAACGAAAGCTCGATAATTCAAAACAGAACGTAGCATGAATATCATATAATATTTGAAACGAATATATATAACAAAAGCCCACTTATAATCTCCTGAAGTTTGTGTGGTTCAAGGTGTAGAACAGTATTCAGCTCAGGCCAAATTTGATGTACGAAATCTGGTGAACTTCGTACAGCGCTGGGATGCAGCTTGTGCAGGGTTTCAACGTGAGAGCTCACTGGTGTTTTACTGAAAATTTTCGGAATGAGTGAGGGTAATCTGATGCCACAACTGGGTATTTATAGGTGCAGAAACAGGAGTCAAAAGGTCAGCCGTTACAACCCTAAATTTCTGATTTGATGGTCATTAACCTGGCTGCTACAAGAGTAACGGTTTAGACATTGAATTGGGCATTTTAATTTGCCATAAATCTCTCTAAATCGACAGTTACGATTGCTTAAGGTTGGATTTCTAACAAAATATGATCTGTACGCGTGTAGTAGCTTGCCGAAATTCATGAGCCGAGTTGCCTTAGTCAAAGCTGAGTTGAATTTTCCCAAATCTGAGTTGACCGTTCCAAATCTGAGTTGAATGTTTGACTGTTGACCAGCTGAGTTGACTGTCTCAGATCTGAGTTGACTTTTGACTGCCCCAGATCTGAGTTGACTGTTGATTGTCCCAGATCTGAGTTGACTTAGTCAAAGCTGAAATAATTAGTTTTTTTTTGCTGTATTTCCGAGAGCTGAATTTCTGGGTTTTCACATCCCTCCCTCCTTAAAAGGAGTTTAGTCCTCGAAACTGGGCTCATAATTTTCGAAACACGTAGGGGTACTGCCTGCGCATCTTATCCTCCATTTCCCACGTGGCTTCTCTCTTGGTGTGGTTGGATCATTGGACTTTGAAGTATGGGATTGTTCTTCGTCTAAGCACCTGGTCCTTTGTGTCCATGATTCGAATAGGGACTTCTTCATAGCTCAGTCATTGGGTCAAATTTCCTTCCACAAGGAGTGGTCCTTCATCAAGAACGTGACTAAAATCCGCGTATATCTCCTCAGTTACGAGACATGGAAAACATTATGGATTCTTGACATACTGGGTGGTAAGACCAGTTTGTAGTTCATATTCTTTCCAAGACTTCAAATGATCCGACATACCGAGGATTCAGCTTTCCGACCTTATCAAACCGGACTATCCCTTTCATTGGAGAAACCTCGAGATACACTTTTTTGCCTATCTCGAAGGCCAAGGGTCTTCTCTTTAAGTCTGCCCAGCTTTTCTGTCGATCCTGGGCTGCCTTCAGTCTTTCCTTTATGATGGCTACCTTTTTCACTGTATCGTGGACAAGTGCAGGTCCTGTGATGGCCTTTTATCCGACCTCATCCCAATACAGTGGCGATCGACACTTCCGTCCATAGAGGGCCTCAAATGATGTCATTCCTATGTTGTTGTGGTAGCTATTGTTGTATGTGAACTCTATTAGAGGTAGATGCTCGCTTCAGTTATTACCGAAGTCTAAGGTGCATGTCCGCAGCATGTCTTCTAGGGTCTGGATGGTTCTCTCAATTTTACCATCTGTCTGTGGATGATAAGCCGTACTGAGGGTAACCTTACTTCCCATGGCTTCTTGGAAGCTCTTCGAGAAACGAGATACGAACCTTGGGTCCCTATCTGACAGAATGCTGGCTGGAACTCCATGTAGTCTGACAATATTTTCCATGTACAAGACGACGAGCTTATCCAAGCGGTAGTTCATACGGACAGGCAGAAAGTGCACGGACTTCTTTAACCTATCCACGATTACCCATATTCCATCATAGCCTAATCTCTTTTTCGGCAGACCTACTACAAAATCCATGGATATGTTTTCCCACTTCCACTCTGGAATTTTTAGTGGTTTCAATAATCCTCCAGGTCTTTGATATTCTGCCTTGACTTGTTGACATACATGACACATAGCAACAAAATCAGCTACATCTCTTTTTATCCCATTCCACCAGAAGTGTTCTTTCAAATCTCTATACATCTTTGTACTTATTGGGTGGTTTGAGAACTTGGATTTATGTGCTTCAGACATCACTTCCTGACGGAGGTTATCGATGTCGGGTACACATAATCTTCCGTTCATCCAAATGATTCCCTTTTGGTCTACTCGAAACTCTGACACCTTCCCTTGTTTGATCTGTTCCTTAAGTTTGGTCAGAGATGGGTCTCGATCCTGATAGATTTTGACCAATTCCTTGAGGCATGGTTGAGCTGAGAGTGAGGATAGTATCACCTTATTCATGTTCTTTCGACTTAATGCATCGGCTACCTTATTTGCCTTTCCTGTGTGGTAGTTTATTGTCAAGTCGTAGTCTTTTAAAAGCTCGAGACATCGTCTCTGTTAGGGATGGCAATTTTCCCCGTGGGGAAAAACCGAATGGGGGCGGTTTTGGGGGGGTTTTTTCGGTTTCGGTTTCGGTTTCGGGGATTTTCAAAATCCCCGAAAGGAATTCGGGGCGGTTATGGGGATAATATCCCCATACCCGAATCCCCGAAACCGCCCCGATTAAAATAATAATAATAATAATAATAATTTAAAATTAAAGAAAAAATAAAACATTTAAAATAAGTAGTTGAAAAATGAAAAAAATTAAAGAATAATATACTTTAAATAACCGTCTTTGGTGAGATGCAAATTGGGTTGAAAAATGAAAAAAAAAATTTATAAAATAAGTAGTTGAAAAATGAAAAAAAAATTAAAACGGGGATGGGGATGGGTTCGGGGAACCCGATCCCCGCGGGTTCCGGTTCATGAGGTCCATGAAATCTGTTGGTGCATAGGTTAGACCAAATGGCATCATCGTGAATTCGTAATGATCATATCTTGTTCTAAATGCAGTTTTAGGAACATCCTCATCGTTGATCTTTAGTTGGTGATAACCCGACCTCAAATCTAACTTGGAGAAGGTTGTAGCTCCTTTGAGTTGGTCAAATAGGTCGTCAATTCTTGGAAGAGGATACTTATTCTTGATTGTGATCTTGTTCAACTCTCTGTAGTCAATACACAACCTCATAGATCCATCATTATTCTTGACGAATAACACTGGAGCTCCCCAAGGTGACACACTGGGTCTGATCTGATTTTTGTCTAGCAGTTCTTGTAGTTGATCCTTGAGTTCCTTGAGTTCTGCAGGTGCCATCCGGTAGGGTGCCTTAGATATTGGAGCCGTCCCTGGCATTAGGTTAATTTTGAATTCAATTTCTCTGTCAAGCACTTTTCCAGGTAGGTCGTCTGTAAACACATCTGCGAACTCTTGCACCACTGGATGTCTTCTATTTTGAGTTCGTCTCCTTCTTTTACTTCGTGGATCATTGTCAAGAAAACTTTTGCTCCTGAATTCATGGCTGTCCATGCTTGGGCAGGAGAAAGTAGGGACTTTCGCTCCTTGTTCTTACCACAATATATCAGCTCCTCTTGATTAGGGGTTTGGAGTTTCACACTCTTACCTTGACAATCTACCAGTGCATGGTTCTTAGATATTCAATCCATCCCTAAAATGGCATCGAACTCGACCATGTTGAGTTGTACCAGGTTTGCAGAGAATGAATGGTTGTTTATGGATATCTCGCGGTTCCGATGGATCTTATGTGTTTCAGTGGTAGTGTTGGTATGAGTTGTTACTCTATACGGTTCACACAGAATTTCAGGTTCTAGCCCTAAATTTTTAGCAAATCTCCTAGATATGAACGAATGGGTAGTACCACAATCAAACAACACATAAGCAGGAAGCTTGTTGATAAAAATGGTGCATGCCACCACGACGCTGGCGTCTTCAGCCTCTTCCTGTGTCATTGCAAACACACGAGCATTGGGTTTATCCTCCCTAGGCCTTGGCTTGTTCTGAGCCACATTGCTCGACGTAACCTTCGAGCCTTGGTGTTTCGGATAATCCGCAATTCAGTGGCCCAACTTTCTACACTTAAAGCATGCACCACTTTGCTTGCGACAATCTCCACTATGACGATGACCGCAAGAGGTGCAAGGTGCCAACATATGTTTATTCGATGCAGGTGCTGATCCGCGGTTGTTGAGGTTTGGCCACTTGGTCTTAGGCCCACCGTGTAAAGTCTGAGAATTGAGGGGGCATTTGTTCTTGTTGTCAGCTTCCCGCCTCTTTATGTCAGTCTCTGCTGTGATTGCAGCTCCCATTAAGTTAAACTTGTGGCTTGGTAGACTGCAAGGGCTGACTAGATACGACTATTCAGATCCTTCTTGAATCGGTGCATATTTAGAGTATTATCTGCCATGATCGTTGGGACATATGTGTCCAATGAGTTGAACTTGGATGTATACTCTGCTACGGACATGTCTGCAGTCTGGGTGAAAGTTTCAAACTCGCTGAGCCGTTGCATTCTGACTTCCATTGGGAAGTACTGTCTCAATAATGCTTCCTGAAATCTTTGCCACGTGATTTGTTCAATTGCAGTCATGGTTGGCTCGATTGCTTCCCACCATTTTCCAGCTTTGCCGTCGAGGAGTGGTGTTACCACATCTATTTTGAAAGCGTCTGGGACTTCCAGTAGTCGAAGTTGCGTTTCAATATTTTTCATCCAAGTTTGGGCAACTTCGGAGTCATGGTTCCCATCGAAGGTGAGGGCCTTGTTCTTGCGAAGGGACTCATAGTAGTACTTAGTCCCACGAGGTGGAGGGATAGGAGGAGGAGCTTGGTTATGGTTGGTATTCCTTGGAGAGTCGTGGTAACTATTTAGCTATTGTCATCAGGTCTTCTATGCTAAGACCACCTCTTGAATTGGAGGATCCTTCACCTCCATTGTTACTGTCGCTTCTTCGGTTGCCTGTCATATTCTGCCATAGGAAATCTTAATAAGGATGGGCGCGTATAATTGCGAAATAAACGAGAATACTACAATACGAAGGGCTAAAAAAATTTGGAATTGAAGGATGAATTGAATACAAGGTTTATTTGAAAGGTAAAACATATTTCTATTCATTAACAATCTCTCCCTCGCCTACAGGAATATCCTCAAGCCCTTCTTCTTCCGGTTCTTTCTCCCATTCATCATCGAATGGAGCAGGAGCACCGTTGTTTTCTTGCAGACCTTGGATTGTTTGGAGTAGGCTAGCTTTCTCCTCTACTAGGGCCTCGATGATTAGGTGTTGCTCTTGGATCGTATCTTCGGTCTGATGGATACGAACTTGCAACTTATGATGACACTCCAGATGGCTCTCTCTAGCCTGTTGTTTCTTTGCCTTCATCCTTTCAATTTTCTTTGACATACAAATGCCTATTTCAGTGAGTCCGACAATGGTTGTGTGCGAGGCCTCTAATGCTATTTGGTTATTCTTATGCTCTTTCTTAGCCTCAACCAGCTTCGAGATACAGCGATTGATGTCTTTATGGTACAAGGTCACCGTATTTCGTAGACTATGATTATCACATCTCTGGAGTTGTAATTCTCTTTCCAGGCTGGATACCTTATTTTCCAATCCTTCCTTTATAGCAGTTGACTCTCGTCTCTCGGTTGGTAGTTTGGCTCTAAGACGTATAATGGTGCGGCTTTGGTTGTCGAGGGCAATCTGCTTCATACGAAGGGCAGCAGCAGCACGGGTACGGGGAGCAAAGAGGGTCATTTCCTAAAATCGGAGAAAAATTTCCAAAAATACAAAGTTGTGAGATTATTCCATAAACTGTGAGTTCTAGTCATAGGGATTACAGAACATTTGACGGAATTGAAATCAAAGTTCCGTACGGAGACTTATAGCAGTTTCAAAACTTTACATAAATAACAAAAACGCGATTTCGGAGGCTTAACGAAGGAATTTGGCCAAAAAGCGGCTTATGTCATGACATAGTAGTGAGTTTTACTCGTTGGACTGTTTCGGAGGGGTAGCATTTGTCTCATGCGAAAATTTGCAAGTTCATCCCGAACCTTGCAAAACCTCATACCTGGTTTTCCAGCCGGATTATGAACCTGGTGAGCTCTGATCCTGGAACTAATACTTTCATACTCTCGTCATATGTTCTTATTTGGTAAAGTAATGCTTAATTAATCATATAATCATGGACAGAGCACTTTCATATTTTCATTTTACGAACCTTGAAGCAACAAATGTAATACAAATATTTATCACTACATTTTAAGATTGAACAAAGCAAAAGGCAAAAGAAAAGGTAAAAGTGAACTATTTTATGTAACAAAAATCAAGATCCAAGAATACTGTAATTTAAAAAAAATTATTCTGGATTTCAACTAATTCATACTAACATTCTAGATTTCAGACTTGTTTATATGGGATTATACCATATATCAATTACGGAATTATATGCTCAATCACAAAGACAACGTGCTCGATATTATAAAAACTATAATGCAATATTTCAAAAGTATATCCGATTTCAAAAGTATATCTGATTTTAAAAACTAAACGCATGCTCAATGCATTTGGCCATAAGTATCATGTGACGCCCGAACCCAACGGGGCCACGAGAATTGGGTGAATAAAAATTTTTGAATAAAAGAAGGGCTAAAAGATAATTTGCTATAGGCTGTATTTCCTATAACTTGAAAAGAACAAAACAAACGACAAGCTCAAGGATCAGCAGACACTTAAATTGCGCGCTAACTGCTAAAAACATTGGCGGAAAACAGGGTATTTCATATAACTTTGCAATTGCGGTTTACAACAGCTGCTATTCGATGTAAATATACAACCATTGCTACTGATTTAATACAGTACAACCTATTCAAAACAATATAACTTAGACACGGAAAACGTAGGCCTTGGATAAACACAACGCCACCCATCTGCTGATTTCAAGTTTCACATGCTGTTCCTCCACCAGTTGTCGTACCTGCACCATTTTAAAAGCTAGTGAGCCTAAAGGCTCAGCAAGTAAAATCTGAGTAGTAACAATTTCATAATACGCAGGCAGACATCTGTTCAATACATATGTTAAGGAATTTCAATATACCATATCATTTTCATAAACATTTCAATGGCGGAAACAGGGGATGATAGCCCAGCTTCTCATTTCTTTCAATTTCATTTTCAGTTGATCATGGCATATAAGTTCTATGTGGTTCGTGTTGCACTTTGATCAAAATGACTCCCGATATCAGTTTTAGCATATAGCTCATATGAAAGGGCAGTCGACATCTAGACAACTGCTCACCCTTCTCCTTGGTGACCGTAACTGTCTATGCCATAATCTAAAACATCTTTTGTTCCTTAACAATTCTTTCTTTAAACATTTCTGTAAATCATCGGGTTCCATCATTTTAAACATTTGCTTCCCATTTTAAAACTTTAATGAGTATTGAATTCAACTTTGGAAACGTATCGTTAAAATGGAACTGGTTGAAAGGAAAACCAGTCGCAAGGAATAGTACCAGTCGCAAGACTAATACCTGCTGAAATAAATAGTACCAGTCGCAACAAATAAGAATCCAGTCGCAAGACAAGAATCCAGTCGCGAGATCTTTTAAATAAATATAAAGTGAAACGATGTCGTTGGGGTGATCAGCAGATGAAATAACAAAACTACCTGCTGATCTTTGTATAAAGTGAAACGATGTCGTTGGGGTGATCAGCAGATGAAATAATAAAGCTACCTGCTGATCTTTGTATAACTAAATGGAACGACGTCGTTAGCACATCAATCAGTCGCAAGGAAAAGTGCTAACACGATTATATAAATGAGTAGTATCAGTCGCAAGACTAATACCAGCTGAAATGAACAGTGAATAAAGCAACTGCTGAATTATTACTATAGAATGCATCTGCTGATGAACAGTGCATCTGCTGATTTTATGTAGACAAAGCAACTGCTGGATTTTAACAAAGGAAATACAGCTGCTGAATTTACAATCACAATGCAGCTGCTGATTCCCAATCAAAGGAAAACAACTGCTGATATTAACAAGGAAAGACGCATCTGCTGATGAACAGTGCATCTGCTGGAATTTACGAAGATGCTTGTAATATCTAAACAATGATTTCGCTACCAGCTGTCGCCTATTAAACCAGACTTTATACTGATTCAACCAGCAACTACCGATTACAAAATCATCAAATTTCGACATTACAACCACAAGAAGAACATTCGTAAACGCTAAACCATACAGCTGCTGAATCTTAACAAGTAGATACAGCTGCTGGATACATAACTTATCATTTTGTAATATTAAAACAACAACGATGCCATCAGCTGTTGCCTATCAAACCATACCAATGATTCGACCAGCAACTACCAATTACACAGTTATCAAAACTGTAAGTAGAACTTTCATAGCATTTCTGGAAATGAATTTGAATCCTCAGTACATTTAAAACTTCATAACTTTTTGGAAAACATACTGGAAGCATTATAAACATCAAAACATCATTTTCGAACCCATCGTTCCTTCCTTTTCATGTCTATATTATTTTAAACATGAACTTTCAATATATCAATAACATACAGGCAAGCAGATCCATTAAAACACAATATATGCTTCAAATGGTGTAGAAAAAAATCAGCTTTTACGTGCCTTAATTGAAGCTTTGCAACAACAGCAAATTTCCTGCAGGAATCCTCCCTTTGAGCAACGCACGAACTTTTCTGAATTTTCTTTGAAGAACACTTTAAACTTTTCTTTGCAAAATGATGAAAGTCTTACTTTGAAAACAGGTTTTTATATGAAAGGGATTAGTGGCAAGCTACTTGAGAAATTAAGCATGACACACTTTCAAAATTTAGTAAAATTCCCTTCATATCATTTTAATTTGTAAAATACCAAACCTTCTCTTAAAGAAATCATTTCACCTCCTTAAAACATCTTTTGATAGTTTTAGAATCAGTTCGTGTTTCGCTACTTGGAGTCACCTGCTGGAATCAGCCGCAGCGCAATCTTACCTGCTGATATCAACAATTCAGCAGATACATGATATTTAAAATCTTAACCATAGGAATGCTACGGTTTCTTAATCTTCTAACTTCTCGGAGGAGAATTCTTTCCGATCGCTCTTCGTAGCTTAAATCTGGCGCTAAGTGGATTGGCTCATAACTTAGCACATGTGAAGGGTGGGGAATATACTTCCTCGAAAGCTGATACGTGAAAAACATTGTGCACTGCTGACATTTGTGGAGGCAGCGCCAGTCGATAGGCGAGCGTTCCTACCCTCTCTAATATCTCGAAGGGTCCAATATACCTTGGACTCAACTTCCCTTTCTTCCCAAAACGCATAACTCCCTTCATCGGAGCTATTCTCAAAAATACTCGATCACCTACTTCAAAATTCAGCTCCCTTCTTCGATTATCTGCATAGCTCTTCTGTCGACTTTGAGCTGTTTTCATTCTTTCCCTTATTTTTCTAACAGCTGCTGCTGTTTGTTCCACAACATCAGGTCCTAAACCAGCTCTTTCGCCAACTTCATCCCAGTGAAGTGGTGTTCTACACTTCCTGCCATACAAAGCTTCATATGGAGCCATTTGAATCGAAGCTTGGAAACTGTTATTGTAGGCAAACTCTACCAGTGGCAAACTCATATCCCATCCTGCTGAAAAATCTAAAATACATGCTCTGAGCAAATATTCTAAAATTTGAATCACTCTCTCCGATTGTCCATCAGTTTGTGGGTGAAACGCAGTGCTGAATGTCAATTTCGTACCCATAGCTTTATGTAGACTTTTCCAAAAAGCTGATGTAAACTTAGGATCTCTGTCTGATACGATGGAAATTGGAACACCATGTAGCCTCACTATTTCTTTTACATACAATTCAGCGTACCTGCTCACCTCATAGGTTGTTTTAACTGGTAAGAAATGAGCAGACTTAGTGAGCCTATCAATTATAACCCAAATGGAGTTATATCCTTGTACAGTCCTTGGTAAACCGGTTACAAAATCCATCGCTATCGACTCCCATTTCCACTCGGGAATCGGCAGTGGCTTTAATAATCCAACTGGGCGGTGATG
>KV019599.1:127468-163269 GCA_001598015.1 Dorcoceras hygrometricum | reverse complement strand
TTCTAGTGTGACGTGGATGATTCGAAATCAACCTCTGGATTTGTATTCATGCTCAATGGTGGTGCTGTCTCTTGGAAGAGTTCCAATCAAGACATCATCACGGATTCAACCACTGAGGCTGAGTACATTGCAGCATCAGCTGCTGCTAAGGAGGCCGTTTGGATAAGGAATTTCGTCCTAGAGTTGGGCGTCATTCCTAATGGAGTTGGTCCAGTCCCGGTGTACTGCGACAACACGGGTGCCTTTGCGCAAGCAAAGGAGCCTAGGTCTCACCAAAGATCCAAACACATACTGAGGAAATACCACATAATCCGGAATATTGTGGGTAGAGGTGACATAGCAGTTGAGAGAGTCGCCTCTGTGGACAACGTTGCTGATCCACTTACGAAGCCCTTGCCAGGACCCTTGTTTGAAAAACATCGCGAAACAATGGGACTACGTCTGATGAGTAGTTGGCTTTAGGGCAAGTGGGAGATTGTTAGAGTAGATGCCCAACTAGCCAACTTGTGGCGTGTGGGTTTTATAGACTCTTGTACAAAACAGTCTTTATATATGATATTCGCATTCCTTTATGTGGCATTCTTTACTTTCATTATATGTGTAATGATTTACAATTACGTTGAGTAAAGACCTAGAATGCACTAAAGCGTATGTTAGATGTGATAGTGGGTATGACGGCTATCATGAAACACATCTAATAGTCGCTGTGTATTCTGAACATGTTCCTAGTCGATTGGGCCGTCAACTGATTAGTCCTCACGACTCGAAACGTCATTGAGACTCTACATGATAGGCGTCTCACTTTGACCCGTTTGCCGACTCACTTGGGGTCATAAGACGTCGGGATTGGGTGAGACCCCGATGCATGTAGGAGTCGATGCATCGTTGTCGAGGATTCACCGCTCGCAGACATGCGTGGATATCCTATGCTATCTGAGGGGATAATAGTGTATAAATCTCTGGCCAGAGTACTAGAAGTGTTTTAGGTAAATGTGTTTACCTAGTTACACTCGCGATGTCACTATTCAATCTCCAAGATGTATACATAGCTATCAGATCTTATAGCGACTCTCGATTTACCAATGGTCGTTGATCTGATCGGGATATATGGATTGAAAGGACCGTACTGTACGCTAACCACGATCGAATGATTCTTGCAAGCACTATCAGTGATACCTAGGGGATCATGGGGCGATGTTGCTAGACGCTTTACCATGATCCGTTGGGCAAGTCCGGAATTGTGATTCCGGAGCCACAATGGTTGTGGGCCCACGGCTAGCTGTATCCCTGAACCATTGAGGGTCACACAAGTACTGGATTCGAGATTCCCGCACGGATACTCAGCTCAATGTGTTGAGCGCGAGAAGAGGATTTCGGGAAGTGCGACTTCCTAAAAGTCAACAGGGGTCAAACCGGGGTTTCTCGCTGTTGAGGGGCAAAACGGTCATTTTGCACTGGGGTTCTGAAAATGTTTTTTCAGATCATTGTATTCAGTTTCGGAAACTGAGTCGATCGGTCCGATCTGATTGGTGATCGGAGTTACGGTGAAGTCTCGGTGATGGAGATGAAACGAATGTTCATCCGTTGGACCCGGGCCCGTTGGGCCGGATCCAAGTCCATCACCTATTCTATTTAATGTAGGATTATGGCTTAACCTAACAACACTTGTGTTACAACACTCTCACTAACCCTAAGCATAGCCGCCCCTCTCTTCTAATTACCTCACGCCGCCGCCGCCGTGCGCCGCCCGCCGTCGCCCGCCGCCACCGCCGCCGCTTCGCCGGAAATCGTTCCGGCCTAGTTTTTCGAGGAGAATTCGTTCGTGCAGAATTCGTCAGTGCTTCTAGTGCAGCCTGACGAAGGAGTCTCGATTCTGGTCGTGGATCGGATTGGCGTTATCTACCGCAATCTACCGAGAAGAGCCGGGTTCTTGTAATTCCGGTTGGAGCCAGGCACAAGTGCCAGCAAGGTATTCGTTTTGAACGCCCTATGTATGTTGAATTATGAATTCCTTTTTTTCGTATTGATCGTCTCCCGGCCTTTATTCTTTGTTCTTCCGCTGCCTCGCCGGGGAGCGGATCCGGATCCTCCAACACATGTTACATTATTCAGTACACAAATATAAGAATTCGGTATAATATCTTTAGATTAAAGTATACTATTGTCCAAATCGAGCACATAATCTCTATAATTGAGCATGCGTTCTGAGTATACCCAAACTAAACCCACTCACTCTTATATACATGTGAGATTTGTAAACACTACATACAAATGATACTTATGGTCAAATGCATTGAATCACCTCAACACAACATGTTATATTATTCAGTACAAAAATATACGAATCTGGTATAATAATTTCAGATTAAAGTATACTATTGTCCAAATCGAGCACACAATCTCTGTAGTTGAACATGCGTTCTGAGTATACCCAAACTACACACTCAATCATATGTACATGTGAGATTTGTAAACACTACATACAAATGATACTTATGGCCAAATGCATTGAGATTTACAGATTAAAGTATACTATTGTCCAAATCGAGCACACAATCTCTGTAGTTGAACATGCGTTCTGAGTATACCCAAACTACACACTCAATCATATGTACATGTGAGATTTGTAAACACTACATACAAATGATACTTATGGCCAAATGCATTGAGCATGCGTTTAGTTTTTAAAATCAGATATACATTTGAAATCGGATATACTTTTGAAATATTGCAGTATAGTTTTTATAATATCGAGCAATTTGTCTTTGTGATTGAGCATATAATCCTGTAATTGATATATGGTATAATCCCATATAAACAAGTCTGCAATCTAGAATGTTACTATGAATTATTTGAAATCCAGAATAATTTTTTTAAGTTACAGTATACTTTGCCTCGAATCGAGCATATTATTCTACAAAAAATTGACATAATTCTATTGAAATCTTTACACAACCACACCATAGTAATGAAACCACACAACACCAGAAATCTTATTTTTCCAGAAATGTGACACACCAGAAATCTTATTATTTCAATACAGATAACAATTTTACTGAAAGTGACACACCACAAATATGAATATTTGAAACTCACACCACAGAAAACTTTAAATATAATTCCTTCATAACATACTTGTAATTAATCTGATTCAAACACAGCTTCAGTAAAACCTCCATCAGCACAACAACGAGGTATCAATTATGGACATGGATCGAGTGCACCTTCTGGTACATGAAGCATCGGAAATTCTTGTTGAGCGATACGAAGTAATTCTTGGTCAACAAAGATAATCTTGGTTTCGGAGTGGGGCAGCAGGATCGAAATCATGGTGGAATCGAGGCGAGTATTTAAGGTGCGGAGAATTGCTCTTGCCATTGGCACAGCAAAATGCAATTCTTGCATTGCTGGTACATTAGGTGCCAGGATTGCTACCTGTTCTACGAGTAGAACATCGAGAATCCAATTATTAGCTTTCAGAGATGATCGACGAAATAAAACGCTGCATAGACAGAAAATCACAAGCATATCGGACATAAAAAAACGTCAAAAATCCAATTTCACTCTTACAATCTCAAGTTTCCAACCTAGATTTCACAAAACCACCAAAATTAATCTGTAAATCAATATATTTCAATGTAAAATGCAGACACATGATAAATATTAATGCATAATTCCTAGTACAGAAATAAAAATAGATAGTTGAAGGTAAATTGATATCTAAAACAGGATAAATTTACACAGAGTTGACAAAGAAGGATGAAGAAAAACAGAAAAAGGGAAGGACACTGAAGTTAATTACCACGTCGAATCGAGAAATAGAGAGGGAGTGAGCTGGAAATTGAAGAGATGTGGGTAATATAGTAAATGCAATTACTGGGGAGTTGAAATAAATTTTTGGGTTGTGTCAGGGACTGGAAACAATAAAATTCTGACATAGGGACTGAGCAACAAGATGAGTTTTTGTTTGGGGATTTTTTCACAATTTAGCCTGGCATCATGCAATGAATAATTAATACTTACTCTTTTCTTTTAGGAAAAATAATATTCACTCCTTACATGGTACAACTGTACAAGTGGTTAGCAATTTTTATTTTTATTATTGCACGAATCACTCTTGCTTAGATTGAGTAACTTACTCGGTATCATTTTCTGTCTTTAAAAACATACTATAACTACGTTACTAAATTCATTGTATAACTATAATTATCGCCTCTTATGATTTTATCTCAAACTTACGAATTTAATGCCACTAAAACTCGAAATATAAAAAAGTTATGTGTAACTTTAAATTTATAAAGTAGTGTGAAAATTGTATATAATTTTGATCTTGTTGGAAACTAGTTATCTTGTTCTAATATATTTATTCAAGTGTGCAGGTTATAGAAGCAAAATTGAAAGTACATAACGGATATAAGGTTCCACTGAATGAATGCAGCAGACTATCCGATGAAAGTTGGACAAGTTTTCTCTAGAAGCTAACAAGAAAGTTCTCACGGGGAATAGCTCTACCAGACAAATTTAAAGAAGTTTTCTGGAAAACATAGATTATTCGAAGTTCAGATAAAATAATTCTGATAAAATAAGTTACCGGATAAAGAAGTTCACATGCTCAATGAATTTTCGAAGAAGTGTTGGATCTGTAAAACAGATCACATCTGAATTTTGATGAACACAAAACCTGTTCGTAAGTTTCTAACGATTTATTTAGAGAAGCGCAGGTCTAAGTTGGTTCAGATTAGAAGCGAACTGGTAAAGGGATGTCGTTAGTGAAGGACAATTTAGCCAGGATCTTATAGAAGGAATGGATGCAATCACGAATGCTTGTGTTTCTACAGAAGAAGAAGTGACAACATTCTTCCTGGAATCCAAGTATGCAAGGTGTACTCGATCCGTCTCCATAGGTCTAAGACGGATATGATCAGACGTGAGCTGAAGAAGAGCAGTAGCAGAACAAAAGCAAGCTGGAAGAGACAAGCTGCGAGCTGGTTCAGATCAGAAGAAGAAAGCACTATAGCAGAACAGCTACGAGCTAATAGCGACGAACTGTGTGCATATTGAGGAGATGTACAAGATGGAATAGTAAGGGACGTCCAAGCTGGTCCAGCAGAGGACATCCAAGCTGATCAAGCAGAAGACCGCCAAGCACATCTAAGCTGATCCAGATTAGAGCGAAGATCAGCACAAGCAAAATCAGTTCAGCTCAGAGACCAGATGAAAGACCAGCTGGGGAGAGACCAGCTCAGGGTACAGGCTATTAGATCAAAGCAAAGCAGTTTGAACTCATGTGAACACGAAGACAATATGGTGTTACTTCTAACTGATATGCTTTGTCTTGTCAACGTTAATTCCAGTGGTCACATGTTCAAAATCAAAAAAGCCTACAGGCACATTAAATGATAAAGAACACGAGGTTCAACTATGTCAGAACTTTACAGAAGCTTTTTCAACGGCTAGGAACTTGTGTCCAATAGATAGAATTGCACAGAGGTTATATATGCTGCAGAGACGATGAACAAAAGGTGATAGATGAGCGAGTAGCACAAGAGAAAGAAAAGAACAGAAAGCAAAAGCTTGTGCAGCAGTCGAGAGCGTGTACACTCAGGTGGTGGCTGGTGTATAAGTCGAGCTAGTGCCCAGGTGTGAGCTGGTGCACTGCCGAGAGCCTTAATGCATAATCTTTAGTCGACTGCAGAAACAGAGAAGAAGAAGAAGACATCAGCTTTGTAGAAGCGCTTCCCAGAGTGAGAAAATAACCGAGAGAGTGAGCTTATACTGTAAACTTCTCACACACAGATTCACTCACATTTGAGAGCCGTGAGCTTAATAGATTAGATGAGTGAATCACAAACACATAAATAATTGTATTCTTTCTCACTAAAACGTTAAAAAAGTGTTAAACAAGTCACATAGCCTACGAGCTAGTGTGCTGTGGGCTAGGAGTTCTCGCAGCTTGCGGGATGTTGGATCGGGTGTGTACAGAGTGCTGTAAGATCAAATCTTTTAGTGGATCCTTCTAGCAATGGAAGAAGGGAGGGGATACGTATGAGATTGAGCTCCGAACTTCCAGATCTACAACCTATTTTTCTTTACAGTTGTTTACAGCTTACTGCATTCACGCATACATGTTTTAAACCAATCTTCAAGCTTTCAATTTTCAGAGAGTATTTCGGGTTTATTTCCGCATGATTTTTAATCATACCTGATCTACTTCTCGGTGCTGAAACCTTTCAAGAACCAGAGCTATTGCATCTCCTATTTTCAGAGACCAGATCGCACGTGATCTGGACCAGCACGCAATGCTGCTCCATGCTGACCCAGCTTAGGTGCGATCTGTTGTTTCGTTATCATGCAGTGTTTTTAAAATATTTTCAAATGCACGTAATCTGTGTGTTCGATCCATGAACTGGTGCTCGAGCTGTGTTAGAGCTCACAGCATAGATCATCCATTCCTAACAAAAAAGAGCTTCCGAATAAACAAATCATCTGGATAAAATAGAGTTACAGATAAATAAATTATTCGGAGAAAATATATTTCCAGACAAAACAATCTTCCAGATAAAAGAACTCTTCGGAAGAAGTTTACCAGATAAAAAAGTTCACACACTCAATTAATTCATTGGATAATGAAGAAGATTTTCAGTTGGATAAAAAAATTTCTCCATTTAAAGATTTTCACAGGATAAATATGCTTAGAAGATCTCAACGGGATAAAAGACTTCTATTCCTCAAAGAGTTCTTTCGGATGAGCAAGCTTTGCCAATAAGCTATAAGAGCACATGCAATGGGTGTTAGTGGCCAATGTTATAACTTAGTTTGATTGTTAAAACCAATGAGGGAGCCTTGCATTAACACTGCACAACAACCACGTCAATAACGCGTTCAAAGTTTTGAACGCGTTATGCGAAATTTTTTTTAACTCGCCAGCTGGCGCATGCAACGCACGCGCCAGCAATTTGTAGCACGCGCAGTAAAACGCGTTGGTGGGCCAGAAAAGTCTGGCCCACCCTATATATAAAAAAGAAAATTAAAAAAATTGAAATTATAGCCGTTTGCTTGTCTCTTTGTACCATTAAAAAATAAAAAAACAAAGAAGCCGTTGCTTCTAATTTTTTTTTTAATTTTTCCAACGGTTAGTTAACGGCTATGTGAATAAAAATTAAAAAAAAATCTATATATACCAATTCACATCAACTTACTTTTTCATCACAACACATTATTCAACCTCATAAATCATTACTACAACCCTCTTCTCATTTCAATTTCAATATCTTAAATTTTCGGTTTTAATCCTATTTCTCATTCCGAATGAATGAAAATAATAGGAGATTCTTTAGAAATTTCATTAGTTCTACACAAACCCCGGAAGAAAATGTATCCTCTCAAAATTCGCAAATTCCTCCAAATCCTCAATATCCTGAATTTAATTCTTTCACACCATATCTACCTCAGGTTCAACCTTACCCCTTTGTTCCAATGTATCCACGAGCTCCATATCCAATGCATCCCCCCAATTTGACCAAATACGAATAACCCTTATCTCACACCGTCTACTTATTATGGATATCATAATCCACAACCAAATGATTCGTCCATGGAAAAGGAGCCAGCAACTCCAACCTCTATTCCCGAAACCCAACTTTCCGAGCGTGAAACTCCGATTGATCTTGAACATCTGGATAAGGTGGATGTAGGTGGTGAAGGAAAGAAGAAACTGTCAAATTGGAGTAAAGCTGAGGATGAGGTCTTAGCGAGATCACTTGTCACTATTAGCGATGATCCCATAATCCGCAACGAGCAGAAGACAAATGCTTTTTGGGGACGGGTGGCAAGCTACTACATTGAGATCGTCTCAGGGGTTCTTCAAAAAGAAATATAAGTGTTATACGATCACACTGACATAATTCTATTCAGAAGAAGGTTTACCGTTTCAATGAAGACTACAATAGCATTTACAGTGTGTATCGAAGTGGTTCTAGTGCTGAAGATATTTTGCGACTTGCATATGAAAAATATCGCGATGCAAATAATGGCACTGCATTTAATCTAGAGCATGTGTGGAGAATTATAAAAGATCGTCCATCGTTTACTCCACAGTCTGCTGAGCACGTGGTTCGCACGAAGAAGATGAGGACCTCAGAGTTCGGGGCAAGCAACACCTCTTCGAACCAGGATGTAAGTATTGATCTAGATGCTAAAGATGAAGAAACGCGTCCAATTGGTCAGAAGGCCGCAAAAAGAAAAGGGAAAAATAAAGTTAAATCGGACATTCAAGGCATGACAGAGAACTTCAACACCACGCATGAGCAGTTTAATGAGTACAAACTTGTAAAGAAGGCAGAATATGATCTGAAACAGAAACAACTCGAAGTTGAAAAAATTAAAGCAAAAGCTGCTTTAGCTAGATCCGAAGCTAAAAACGTGCAATCATGCTGAGGGAGTATGAAATACTCAACAAGGATACTTCACAAATGTCAGCGCAACAGCTAATCATTCATGAACGCCTATGTCAGGACATTAGGGAGAGATAGAATCTCTGATATATTTCTGCTTGCCCATTTTATTATTATTATTATTATTGTGTTTCAAAGTTTTTAATTTGAAGTTATTTTTAATTATTGTAATTGTACTATTTTTATAATTATAAAAATTTATGTTTTAAATAAATGATATTCTACCAATAATTAAAATACTATTAATATAAATTAAACTTAATATAATCATATATATTGTATATAAAGTAAAAATATATTTATTTAATTTGAAATTGAAATGATAATGATTAAGTGGACAGTAGGACCCATAAATAATAAGTGTTAATGTTAAAATGAATGTGAGAGAAATAGAGTGTTAATATAATGTATATGTGGCATGTGGATCCCATGATTTGTGATGAGTTGACGGGTGTTATAACGTGAACGGATGCGGATGCCCTAAAGGTGCATCGTTTAAGGAAGACAATACGAGCATTTAGTCCGATTAGACATATTCTGTGATATGTACTAAGAACTGTCGAAACTGCAGGTACTCCAAGTTACGAAAGTTTAGATCAGCTCACTTATGCAAAGGACTTCAAATATTAAATTACGACCGTTGTCTACATAATTTGAACATTGCAAGAACACTTATTTAAGAAGAACAAGACAATGATGATCTAGCGGATAGAGAAGAGCAGAGATAACAAAGAAGTTTGAAAAAAAAAAAGAAACTAAAGGAGTAGAGTAGAATTGAAGAAAATCAAAGGAAAAGAGAGTTCTCTCAAAAAGAGGAGTCTACATAGATATATCAGCTTAGTGAGAGTTTTTCCTTTTTGGGTGAGAATTAGTTCGATAGAAATACCTTGAAAATGATTATATCCTCGGACACACGACATCACACGAAAATATAGATGTGTATCAAAAAGATGAATGATAGTTTTAGATAGAAACATTAAACATTATAATTGAAGAGCTCACATCAGTGAGTCATTGTTTGATTTATATAGTGAACTGGATGCTAGAAATTTGGTATAGACAGTTAAATCCTATAGATGAAATGAGTCGGTGCAAAGAAATTTGTAAAGCCAAAGTTTTTAGTGAAATTCATATGGGAACTGAGTAAGGTATGACATATGATTTGGTTATCTTTGAATATCTAAATAAATCCGTGTTCATTTATTTTATCACACTTATTTATTATTCAATTAGCATATTTTCAAATAATTTCCAAAAACTTTAATTAGTTTATAGAGGATTATATCAAGTATCTTCCGTTTGATTTAAAACCAAATTCGATATATTTTCTTGTGCTCGATTAATTTTTACACATTTCGAGAACAAGTTTATATTGCTTTTAAAAATTTTAAAATAGTTCATCCAGGATTTTTTCTGATCCTATCAAAACCTACTTAAATAAGAAAAAATTACAAATATAAGAGGCGGTTGCATACGCAAATTAACGTAGATAAATATAATCCAATAATCAAGAAGAAAACTTCTGTTACAGATGTCGAGTATATAAATTATTAGAAATTATTTAAGAAAGAACCCCACTGTTTAAATAACAAAAAAACATAATTTAAAACGTCGTCATGATATTCGCCGTTGGGCACTTAATGCCACCTAAGATCCTGCCAACACAATCATTAATGCCAACCTTGTCGAAGGTATATTTCAACTAATTTCTAAAACGCTAAAAAAAAAAAAAAAATCTAACAAGAGGCTGTAAAAGTTATTTTTCTTGAAAATGAAAACCAATAACTTTTATTAAAGAATGCTCTTTTGTTAGATTCAACTGTCTGGCCTGTCCTGTCCCCTGTATATACACGCATGTAGTTATATATTTTAGAGGGAAAAACAATAGGCGGGCGGAGAGAGAGAGAGGGAGATCATAAGTTTCGGGAACCCGTAGAGATTAGGAAAAATTTTGGTGGGTCAACAGCTACAGGTCTGTTCGTCACCGGGATTGATCCGAAGGTGAAACTGAAACGGCATTTTATTCTTGTCTGGATGAAACCCGAGAATATATGTTTTTCTTTAAAAAAATTTGGAGAATGATGTCTGTAATGTCATGCTTATGAATGATTTGATGTTGTTTCATACGAAATGAATGTTCTTATAATTGATGGATAAATGGTGTTTTTGTTATATGAACAGTATTCTTTATTTTTTTGGTGATTGCTTTCTCAAAATATGCTTGGGATGCCCACAAGTTCATGTCTTGCCAAATGGTGATGTATGCTCTTGAGATTCTTGAAAAGTGGAAAGGAATTGTATATCCAGGAAACAATATAGGGACACCTGATACATTGAAAGAAATGAATTTTTCGGCAGAATAATGAGATTCACATTTTCTTCTATGATGATTTTTATAATCTTGTACTTTGAAATGGTTTGATGAGGTTTTAACTTGAGGTGTCTTTTGATCTGAGATTCTGTAGTCTGATACCGGAAAGTGTTCCCCTGATCTTACAAACTTTCCTTTCCCTCGATTCTCCTCATGATTTCAAGAATCTCTCATATACATGAAATATAGAAGAGAAAGGAAATATCAAATTTCGAAAGTGAGTTTGCCAGAAATAGGAAAAGACATTTGTTGGAAGGGAAAGGAAAGATCAAAGCTCTAACTTGATTTGGCGAGAAATAGAAGAAAAAAGAAACTGTTGATTGGTGAATATGAGTGCGGTTTCTGGGGTGATGTCAAGACAAGTCTTGCCGGCATGTGGCAGCCTTTGTTTCTTTTGTCCCTCATTGCGAACCAGGTCTAGGCAGCCTGTGAAGAGGTACAAGAAGTTGATAGCGGAAATTTTTCCTCGTAACCAGGTTTGTACATGGTTAACTTTTGTGTTTCGGGTTAAATTGTTTGTTTTTGACATTTTGTGCTAAAAGATTAGTACCTGTTTTTCAGTTTTGAGTCTTGTGGGTGAGGAACTTGTGCTTCTAACAGTAGTCATATCATATATTTTAACTTCAAGTGCTGTGGCTAACCAATACTGTAAAAATCGGCCTTAATGTGGAGATTATTTACATTGATTGTAAATGTTAATCCTAGTAAATGTTGGATGTTAGGGTCGTGATATGCATTTTATCCTACATTGTATCAGCCAAGACTGGATTTAGTTTCTTCAACTAGAATTTTGCATCGATTGAATAATGATATTTTGTGGCTTGCTGATGTTAATGCGTCTTTCTTTGTTTTTCATACTTGCTTGCCTTTGAAATTGTTTCGGTTTTTTACTCCATTACAGGAAGAAGAACCAAATGATAGAAAGATTGGCAAACTATGTGACTATGCTGCAAAGAATCCTTTGCGCATCCCGAAGGTATTATTACACCGACATAAATTTCTTGTCCTAGTTGGTTGTCCACTGAAGTCATATGAAAAAAATTCCATGTCATATACAGCTATGTTTGTTTTTCTTTCACCATGGTACTTATCGTATCACTTTAAACTCAGATTAATGAGTTTTTGAATATAGAAAAGCTGCCAGTATTACTATTCCAGGATAATATACTTACACTTTGTCACCTGCTCTCTGTGGAGACAGTGCTAGCGTTCTATCTAGTAACATGAACAAGAAAAAATAGCATTGTTCAAATCAGAAAGCTCATAAGCTCACTGTCCCCAGCATGAAGTGCGCATTTGGTGTGACAATGAAGTTTTTTTCGAAATTCAAATGAACTTTCAAGAAAATTGATAGAAAGTGCGAGGAACTAATCTATTATTACATCAACAACTTACATCTGGAAAACAAGTGAATTAGCTTCTCACTTTTGCTGGAGCATGAATCAGAACAATGAGAAAAAATAAATTGATAAAACTAGTAATAGCTATGCAACTATGATGAAGAAACCATACGACTTAGCCAAAAGGGCTGTAAGAGGTTGGCGACAAGGAAATCATTCAACAAGCAGAGAGCCAATTTCTTCCGGTAGAAACATTCTGTAACAAAACATATTTATAAAGAAAACAATAACAAGTATGACAAATTTTGAAGATAGAACAGAAAACAAAACTCCAACAAAGCTGTAATGTTCCTTAGCCGGTTCTTGAGCAAAGTACACAAAGCATTAATTTGCCATAGCCAGTTTTGAAGCAAAGTAAAATAGAGCAGAAAATCATATTACACTTGTACTGGAATTTTATAGGTCTTCATGGCTGTTGAATAAGTCAAATATGTTTAATCGTTCCAGAGGTTAGGTTAGAACAATGGATTCACCCTCTGTATTAGGGTCGTGATCAGGTCAAAACAACGATTTCCTACCATCTTAGAGTAGAGCCACAGTTATAACCCACTATTTCAGTGTCAAAAAAGATTAATAAGTGGAAAATATTCATATTATTTGGTTCCAGAATTTTAAATTTTTAGGCATGTAATTCGTCATCCTGGTTTAAAACATGTAATTCTTCATCCTGGTTTAAAACATAATGTAAATTTTAGATCGGAAAACCACTTATATGTTGTCTCTAAAATGTCGTTGAAGCGAAAGAATGAGTTTGAGAAAACAACAAAGCTAGTAACACTGAACTTTTCCTTAATGGATTAGTCTTTTCTTGGGAATTGGTGTCTTGAGCGGAAATTTCAGCAGAGCTATTTTTTGGAGTTAGTATCTGTAAAAAACTCTGTAAATTTCTCATTGGAATTTGTTGAGTGTTCATAGGTGCTGAGTTCACTTATAATCTTGCTCTGTCTTAATTCTCATTGTTGGACAACTTGATTATTACAAGAGGGGTTTACTTCTCACTCAATTAAGTCTGTTAATGGGAGCCATTATCCAATTAAGAATCCCTTTAGTTCTCCCAGCTATGAGGAGGTTTGGGTTGTATACTGGGAGCCTTGCCCTCACAAGCCATGTTTAGATCTCTTTGTTCTTTTCTCAGCCAAAGCTTTGTCAGATTTGTGTGAGCTAACTATTTTTACTGGCAACACCTACATACTAGTTTGATAGTAAATCGATCTCAGGATTTGCAGGCGTTTGGGGACCTTATGACTTTTTTGCTTTTGCAGGTTTTCATTGTATTTCACCAGAGGAATAAGTGATAAGAATTTATATGAATTTAGTTTATTATCCCCATGCCCTCATGTCTTTTAATTGCCAACAATCCTCCTTTTGCCTTCGAAAAACAAGATTATAATGAAAAATTGATAGTATTTAATGAGTGCCACTTTTGAAGGTATGGAGGCGAATTTTTCATTAGAAGATTTCAAGAAAAATAAAATATTATTTAGAAATAATTAACCTTATTCATCTAAGAAACTAAATGAATTCACAAAACTCCAAAATAAAGATGTGAAAAAGCTTCTTGATAGTTAGATGCATGTAAATAATATGTTGTACACCCTTCTTTGATTATATTCTTTTCTGTTTTTGTATTTGGCTCTGGACATAACTCATAACCATTTTAAAACAACAAATCGTATGTGTTACCTAAAAATTTGTGTATCACAGTGATGCCACTTTATTCTTCTTGTAAACCTTTTTAGGTTTCTTTTTTCTTATGCTTGTTTTCAAATTACAGATTGCCAGCTCTCTTGAGCAAAGATGTTATAAGTACTTAAGAGCCGGAAACTTTCAATCTGTGAAAACAGTCTTGTGCATTTACAGGAAATTGATATTTTCATGCAAAGAGCAAATGTAAGTACACGGCTTCTATTTTTATGTATGGTCCCACTTATTGGATTTTGTTATAGATTCTGTTATTTATTTATCAGTAAATCAGCTTGTCCTTCATCTTATATTAAATTTTGAAAGATTTTCTGAGATTGTTGCCATAGTCTTGCACCCGTGGTGCAACAATTGGACAGTATAGCGATCAGGATCATATATTTTGAACCTTATCCATATTTTTGGGAATATAGCATCTGAATGATTAAAGTCTCCAGATGTGAACTTTATTGTGGTGCTTCAGAATTTTAAACAGTCATAATGATTCAGTCAACGGAGTTTTGAGCTTCCTAAATAATCAGGAATGGTATTTGTATTGTCATAATTGTTTCTAAACATTGATAGATATCAACATGGATAAATCTGTGCCAGCATGAATTTTCAAACTGAATATCATCGTGTGGATGTTGATGACTTTCCCTTTAATTGTCTTAAATTTTCAATCTTGTTTCAATACTTTATATTTAATTTTCTCAGTATAGGCTTTCATCTTCGTTGCAATATCATCTCCTAAAAGTACTGCGACACACAAAATTTACGAATTTGATTTCATGCCAGGCCTTTGTTTGCAAATAGTCTACTGACCATCATGCAGACCTTGCTGGATCAGACAAACCAGGATGAAATATTAATTATTGGATGTCAATCTCTGTTTGATTTTGTGAATAATCAGGTTAGTTTATTTCTTTCTTGTTCCAGATTATCAGCTTCTTAAGCTTGTGAATTAGGTTCTTTAAAAGTCCTATTGAAACAGACTTTTTCAACTCGTGTATTATTTCCAGAAAGATGGAACTTACATGTTTAACCTGGAAGGGTTTATACCAAAACTTTGCCAACTGGCTCAAGAAGCCGGAGAACATAAGAAAGCAGAATATCTATGGGCAGCTGGACTGCAGGCTCTATCTGCTATGGTACAGCGTATACATTTAATTACCTTTTAAATTACCTTTGAGTTGATAGCTTTAGATTACATTAGGAATCTGAATCCATTATGTCTCACTACTTCGAATTTAACTTAACAAATAAGATAAGCAGGATTTAAGTTCAAACCATGGCAACATTCTACTTTTCAATTTTTTTCTTGCTTCTTTTCGTGTTTTACTTCGTCTTTCCTTCAACTATGATGAGTTTTTTCTTTACTTTTAGTTGGAACAGGAACTTTTAACTTTGTCAACAGTAGAATATGGCATTATTTTTCATGATTTGGATTTCTTCAGACAAGTTGCTGGTCAGAAGCCAGTACCTTACAATGAACAAAAAAATTTGACATGCAGCTGAAATTTAGTTTATATTCCCGTGATCCTTGAATTTTTCATTTCTTAGTTGTGAAAGTTTCTGAACCATGTTACTGAAGCAATGCTAGGTGCACTATATTTCATTAATACTTGTTCATGTTTATGCTGTGGCTTACTGAAGTTTCGTATTTCGTGAAATAGTGGCTGATGCATGTGACTTTGGTTTGTTATGGATGCAGTAAGAATAGACAGTAAATTTGGAAAGAAGGTTGAAACAATACATCATAATACATACAGTATTCATAACTTCATGTAATAGTCTGATGACCCTTTCTTTTTTATGGAAAAAACTCAGCCGTTTCTCAGTACATCATATGTTTTTTTTTTAAAAAAAACAATGTTGGTTTTACTGGATGATAGGCAAGTACCATAGGTGAAGGGCAGACTCTAAAGAAATCTAGTGAGTGAGATATATTGATGTTAATTTTTTTTTTGCTGCTTCTGTAAGAGTAAATGCTGGATGTACTCACGTTTTTGTAAGCTTCTTACTGTTGTTCATAAAATCTGTTATTACCTACGGATTTGGTCTTCATTTCATTTTTGATAAAGTCCTAGGTGCTAAATGTGCATTTTCTTGGATTTTTCAGCCATTCAACATTTCATCGTTGGACTCTCTTTTTCCTTTCTTATTGAATAGTTAACTCTTTCTCTCTTTTCTTGTTTTACAGATTTGGTTCATGGGTGAAAACTCCCACATTTCAGTCGAATTTGATTCTGTAAGTGTAGTCCTTTTTAAGATATGTGCTGCTCTTCTTTCGTCCAACCTACTGGCCTATTAGACATCGTATTTATTTCTTTGTTTTCTTTAAGTTATGCTCTGTCTTATGCCATCCTACTTAAAATTCTATTAACTTTAATCAGTTTCTTGATTGAAGTTGAGCATTGATAATTTATGTTATCACCTTATGGCTTTTGTTGAATTTTACATGACAAGTTGAAGATGTTTGACTTAACTTTTCGAGTATGTACTTTATAGCAACTACCACCACTTTTGGATCAATTTTAAAATTCGGAATTTTATTGATTCCACCATGCTTTCAGGTCAATCAAGGATATACAAGTATGCTTGTTTAGACAAGCACATCAAAATTAGTTCACGTTAGCTCGCAAATAACAAAGGCTATTGAATTGTGATGTGTTTTCAAGACAATTACTGAGATCTTAATTGTTTCTTAACCATTTAGATACTGATGCCCAACCTGTTATTTCAAAATATTTGTTTGTGATCTTGATTACCATTGCAACCTCGTAATAATTTGTAGATCTCCATTAGGTGGGAGTAGAATTTGTCCTATCTAAGTTTATCATTTTCTGGCTTTTTGTTGTTTCGATGTTGGTGAGTATCAAACTCGAGCAGTTGTTATTGTCAAATAGGGCTCAAGTATGTATTGTTCACCTTCACTTGTCATTTTGATCTGTGTATGCTATGAAAGTCTGTATTGTAATTTATATAGTTACATGTCTGTCCTTTTTCATTATTATTTTCATATTTATATCCACTCCCCAGTTCCATTTTATTTAGCCACTCTACTTTTCTGTTCAGATTGTTTCGGTGGTCTTGGAAAATTATGGAGGTGCAAATAAGGAGTTCCATGACTCCAACAAAAACAATATGGCGCAAGAAGTTTCTAAAACCGAGGATAATGTGTCTCCCTTACCGGATATAGAGGTTCCTTCTTGGACAATGATACTCAATGATAAAGGACAACTAAACGTGACAGCGTAATTTCTTCGCACAATTGGAATTTTACTTTGCCCCTTTTTGGTATGCTGACCTGCATATTGATTAAAATTCACAGGGAGGATGCTAAGAACCCAAGCTTTTGGTCTAGGGTGTGTCTGCATAACATGGCCAATCTTGGAAAAGAGGCCACTACCATGCGTCGTGTTTTAGAGTCTTTGTTCCGCTACTTTGACAATGGAAACCTCTGGCATACCACAAATGGGATCGCTTTTCCTGTGCTCAAAGACATGCAAATTCTGATGGATAATTCTGGTCAGAGTTTGATTTATTTTTTTCTAATTAGTATTCTAGTACTTCGCCTGTTCAGAGAAAAATGTATATTTCTTTCTCTTCTTCTTTTTAAATTAAGAGCATTCTTTCTTTTATTGCAGGGGAAAATACACATTTGTTGCTGTCACTATTAGTCAAACATCTTGACCATAAAAGTGTTGCTCAACAACCTGGCATGCAGCTTGACATTGTTGAGGTGGTCACTGCCCTTGCTAGACTCACTAAGATCCAGTCATCAATAGCTATAGTTAGTGCTATAAGTGATGTCATGAGGCATTTGCGTAAAAGCATTCATTACTCACTCGAAGATGATTCAGTCAAATGGAATAGAAAATTTCATGAGGCGGTTGATGAGTGTCTTACAGAGCTGTCATCGAAGGTGGCATACTAAATCTTTATATTTTGTCATGAAATTGTCCATAATTTTTTATAATGTACTCATTTAGTTGTCACTGCCATCTTTCCTTCTTTCAGCTGACTTTCTGAAGTTCTTGGTGGTGGTGTTATTTTTGTGAACCACAGGTTGGAGATTCAGGTCTAATCCTTGATGTAATGGCAACAATGTTGGAGAATATCTCAAGCGTTTCTTCTATGGCTAGAACTACTATATTTGCTATCTATCGTGCTGCTCAAATCGTGGCTTTTTTGCCAAACTTATCATATCAGAACAAGGTAAGCTCTTAAACAATTTGAAAATATTTCAGCTACTTTTCTTTTCTAACCTTTCAAGGTAAGATATTGATGCTATGGATGGTATTTTTATTCTCCGTATAGGCATTCCCAGAGGCTTTATTTCATCAGTTACTTTTGGCTATGGTGCATCCAGATCATGAAACCCGAATTGGAGCTCACCAGATCTTCTCTGTTGTCCTTGTGCCGTCTTCAGTTTGCCCTCATTTAGAATCAACTGTGTCTGAATCAAAGAAAAGCATTGACTTTCCGAGGACACTCTCCAAAACTGTTTCTGTGTTTTCCTCATCAGCTGTCCTGTTCGAGAAGCTGAGAAACAAAAGGAGCATTTCTAGGGAAAACCTCAATGAAATGAACAGTGCAAAAAGTTTTGACGATGGAGAACATAAAAACAATACAAATGGAGTGTTCAACAAAATTAAGTCTACATATAGTCGGGTGTATAGCTTAAGAGGTTCATCGACGCCAGATTTTGACTCTGCGACCAAGTCAAGTAAGGATACGGTAGGTCTACTTGGTATTCTTCTACTTTCCCAAAGCTTATATATGTCAGATTTTGGTAACTTATTCTGTGATAAACATCTTTTTCTTATTCATTAGTTGAATGCAATAGGCTCACATCTTTTTGCATTTTGGTTATATGATGTACAACTTGTTGCATTAGATGTTGGTTGCATGAGTTCAAGTAGGCGGACCTAGGAACTACAGGAAGGATTGGAGGGATTTTAGAAAGGGATAAGGACGTGATTTCAAAAAAAATTGGTGGACAAATAGAGAAGGGAATACTTGAGTTTATTCAGCATCTTTACAACTTAAATAGAGTACAACAAAACTAAAGAATCTAACCTTTCTAACATAAAAGATTATACAAATCTAACCTATCTAACTTAAAAGATTGTACAAAGATTACACTACCTAATCAACCCTTATTTTTCCTAATTTAGAAGATTGCTCCACCCTATCAAGATACAATCAAACCCTAGAGAATATTAACTAAATCTTAGCTAAGGAAGCTTCAACTATCTGGTAGTTGTTTACATTTTGCTTGAGCATGGGAACATCATCCACCTGGGTCCGCTTTAGTTGATTGAGATGAAGATTCAATTGAGTTCAACAATGTTATAGTAGTCATTAGGTGTCTTCTAGTCAGGTTATGTATATATCGTTTTCATAAGCAAATTTCTTTTTCACTTTCAGGATGTCCCTCTTAGACTGAGCAGCCACCAGATAACCCTACTCCTTTCATCTATTTGGACTCAATCACTGTCTCCTTTGAATTTTCCGGAAAATTATGAGGCTATTGCTCATACATACAGCTTGATTTTATTGTTCTCTCGAGCCAAGGTATAATGCAGGTTCAGTAACTTCTTAAACATAAGCATCATTGGTGCAATGTGCGTGTAAATTGTGGTCTTATATTTATTTTCTTGATGCTATTGGGATTTCACTAAATATGTCCACTCTCTTTGGAAGAATGCCCTTTACTGCATTATAAGTGATGCAGGAAAAATTTGTGAATACGACTATGAGTATGATTGACTTGATTATGATCCTTGTGACTTAACGCAATATGGTACCAAGCAATCAACATCAAGGTATGGAAACAATCCAGACAAGTACCCTTGACCGAAAGCAATAAATTCAAGTGCTTCCATCAGCCTTGCAACAGCACACAGATATTGATATTTAAATTAGTTCATCCTATAGTTTGTCCTCCAAAATTTGGAAAAATTACCTAGGTGGAAGGTAGTGCGGATTCAGGGGCTTAGGATGTAGAGATAGAATGAGTCCTACTTTTGCAATTCGTTCTTTTTGATGACGCATGTATTGAGGACTATGATTTTAGATCTCTGAAATTAAATTTTTTTTCATCGTTGGGTGCAGAACTCAAGTCGTGATGCTCTGATTCAGTGTTTTCAATTGGCATTTTCATTGAGGAGTGTTTCTCTTGCAGAAGGAGGTGAGCCTTCTTATGTAAGAATTCAGGGGCAGGTCACGCGGATGTATAATTTTTTTGCTTTGATATGTTAACTAATGGTTCCGGCTTTTGCTTATAGCTGACTATAGTAGGTATTGCGTGTGAAGGGAAAAGGAAAGGGATGTTTTATTACTAGCCAATAAATCTTAATCTGGAGACATATAATAGTAGAATTTATGAGACCTTATTTCTTGAATTTCGAAGAACCACATTTTTCATACATTTTGTAATAATGAATACAGTCTGGATGTTTATATCATAAAACATGGCATTCCTTTTTTAAAAAATCATGGCACTTATTTCATTTGGTTAATTTGTTAATCGATTGAACTGATAATTCCTTTTTTTTATGATTTTACATTTTTTTGAAATCTATTTTGAGTATATGGCTTAATATAATAACCACTAGTGCACATATAATTCATATGAAATATGGTAGGGTTCAACCAGGTTGGTCAGATAATGTAAAAATAGTTACTGGAGGAATTTGTTTTTTTTAAGATGATTTTGCTAAGAATGCAAATGGTGAATTGGATTTTCTGGTGAAGCAAGTTAAGATTTATTATTCATTTTATAACTGGTATCAGAAAGGAATTTTCCCGCTGAAAAATGATTATATTATTTCCAGAGACACTCCCTTCGTCACGTCGCAGGTCTCTGTTTATTCTCTCAACGTCTATGATTATATTTTCATCAGTGGCTTTCAACATTCTTCCTCTTCTTCCATGTGTGAAGGCTACGCTTTCTAATAAAGTGGTGGGTTGCATATCTGTGTAGGGTCCTTCAATTCTTAGAATGTCGATAGTCCCTCTTATTCTTTTTCTTTTTTCCCCTGGATTTGTGTCAGGTTGATCCATTTCTATGCTTGATAGAAGACTCCAAGTTGAAGATAACTGAACCTGGGTTAGGACACCACAAATTTGCTTATGGATCCAAAGAAGATGACTCTTCTGCTCTTACTTGTCTTTCAGAAATAAAATTAACTGAGGACCAGACTAGAGAATCCCTAGTTTCGATTATAATTCAAAACCTGGGTATCTCATCTGATGTAAGTCTCTCAATATCTTCTTTATGACTTTGACAAGGTGTGTAGTGTCTACGATATGATTATCATCTGCATCGTTGCTATTTGGTTCAGCCTGAAGAGTCCACCATAAGGGAACAATTGCTCAAGGACTTCGTGTCTGATAACTTGAGTTCTTCTCGAGCCCAATTGTTTATTGCTAGCACCAAGAAAGGACGTGAAATTGATCCTCAGAGTCTAAAAAATCTTGAGAAGGTAAGTTAGCTTGAATTTCGCAATATTTGTGTTTGTTGATATTTTATTTCTTAGTACTGTAATACAGGCAACCTCGACCCTTGGATTCGATGATGCATCTCTAACGGATTCCCTTGCAAGTAGTAATTTCCAACATGATTCTCAATCAACAGCCGAATCTCCAAATTTCCTTAGTGTGGATCAACTCATGCAATCTGTGAGTTACTAGAATAATTTGTATGCAGCACCGGCAGTCGAAGTTTTGACATACAACTATATCATGTGTTAACATTTTTGAATATTTGTAACAGGTTTTGGATACGGCACATTATGTCAGTAGAATCTCTGTGAGTACAGCCCCTGATGCATCTTACAAGGAAATGGCCAATCATTGTGAGGCACTTTTAATGGGGAAGCAACAGAAGTTGTCATATTTGGTTAGCACTGATTCTAACCAAGGAAGCTTGCTAACCATATCTTTGCCAAATTCTGATGAAGAGAGCAAGAAAATTGCTTCTCATGCAGTTATTGGCCAAGATATACACAAGGTACTTAAAAAACATGTCTAAAGTTTGTGTGTGTACTTTGTATTGAAATGCATGTATGTGGGAGATGATGCATCTTTTTATGTGTTCTATCCTGCCAATCCATCTTAGGCTAAAGATGGTGGCATATAGTTCTTAGACTACGTACATAGATACCTCCTATGGTCCTCTGTCTACATGAGGAAATTTTCCTGAAATTTCAGTGCTTATGACTTTGTTAGTGTTAATGTAAGATGACAACCGACCATGATATGTTCGGATTGACTATGAGACATTACTTTAACATTACTGGTTTTCCTTTGATGCAAAATCACTTGTATGATTTGAAGTGCCATCTTTAGAATACCAACAATTACCATGTTTCTACTCAACGTTTGTGGTAAACTATCATATATAATAATCATAACAAGATCAGATATGGTTTCATTTGGATTTGCTATGCATATTGTTATGATATCTTTTTGATTCATTCATATGAAATATTTCTTCTTATTTATGTTATGTATTTCAAGATATATAAAAGGGTTATGGTTGTATTGTAATAGATTGATTCATTCCACATCGTGGATATCTATCTTCACATCGAAGCACATAATTTTCTCTTCACTATTTTTTTGTAACTTTCTTTCAACAGCTTTAGCCAATGTTCATGATTTACCTTCTATATATTGTGCCCTCTAACTGCAATAACTGATCACAAAAGTTGTTGCATCAGAATATTCCTAGAGCCCCAACTGGACAATCGGTTGCCGGAGTTCCAGCACAATGTGCAGCTGAAATGCAAAAGAATCCCCACTCCTTCAGATTGCCTGCATCGAGTCCATATGACAATTTCTTGAAAGCTGCTGGATGTTGATACAGGTGGGACAAAATCAGTTACTATTATGGCCATACTTGCACTATATCGATTGATCAAAACGTAAATGTCCAGTTGCGAGTACTTCGTGCTGCCGAGCACATAGATTAGCATTCCGCAAGAAGATAGCCGGCCAGCATCATGGCTTTAATGTGCCGAGTCGGTGGATTTTCCTCAAATCATCCTCTCTTCCTCTCCACTGATGTGAAAAAGTTCACGTTAGATTTGAGCAGAAGTGTGAATTATTTCTAGGATGTGTGTTTTGTAGCAATAGTTTAGAACCACGACCTTCTCATGTACAAAGATCGTTTTTGTTCTTCGTTCAGCATAATTTATGCTAACTCAATACTGATGAGGACAATCTGTATAGTTTTTTTTCCAGAGATATATTAATTGTTAATGGAAATGTTTATGAGTAATAATTTCAAAGAGCGTTTGTGACGATATATGCTTATGTTTAATTTTAATATTTTGAGCATCTTCTAGTCATGCTACTTTGTTTGAATTTCTTCTTAATATGTGGGGTGATTATCATCAGCGTTTTCATTCTTTTCGTTTCGATTTCTTGCGGTCGAAACAGACTTTTACTGAAGTTGATCTTTGTTGGTTCTTGTTCCGATGTCTGTAAGTTGTAACTTGATCATGCTGTATGGGCCCGTCGTCTCCTCGATGAAGACGAAATGCGAAATATATTTTATGTAAATTATAAAATCAACACTCTCATGATGTACGTGATACCGGCGACGTGGCTTATTCTAATACATCATCTCATGTCCAAAAATACTATTTGAAGCTTGAAGTTTGCAAGCCAATGACTGAACATTAGGAGGCTAGCAAAAGCGATATCCAAGTAGAGAATTGTTCAAGTCCATATATACAACCAATTATATATTACAAGTGTAAGCCTACTAGAATGTGTTTTTCTATGTTTCATTTTAACACATCATTTCAAATTTCGATTATATATATATATATATATATTCTATGGACATCTTGTGTGAGCATCCGTGTGGGCATCTAGTGATGTGGCACTCTTGGTGCTGTCACATCATCAGGTACTCACAGAAGATGCCCGCGGTAATGTGACATTCTTGGTGCTGTCACATCATCAGGTACTCACAGAAGATGCCCGCGGTAATGTGACATTCTTGGTGCTGTCACATCATCAGGTACTCACAGAAGATGTCCGCGGTATTAATCCTGTATACATATATATATTGACCGGTTGTTGTCACATTAAAATCATTATGGTCACCATCTCTCGTACTCATGCACAGAGTATATATATATATATATATATATATATATATATATATTCATTTTCGAGTGAGAAATTTCGATGATCTTTGAGTACTTGTCAGTTTCGAGTAATATGAACGAAGAAGAAAGGAATAATTGGTATAAATATTTTTCTATCAGGTACGATTAATTCAAGTCGACTCTAATTTGATTTGGATTCAATAATATTTTAAAATAATAATGTGTAGATAAAGTGATGGATATTAAATTTATATGGATCTTGAGTTGCCTTCACTCGGAGGGAATTGGTATGGTAGTAGCTTGAATAGTTTCTGTACCTTGCCTTGTATAAAGTGGAACAAATCATTCGAAGATTGTTAGACTGTGACACCACCATTTTGGACATTTGCGAGCTAAAGATAATGAGCTCTCATGGCCAATTGAAGGGAAACATGTGGATATATTAGAATATTAATCATAATAATAATCTTGAAATCTTGTTACATTTTCCTTTTGGAAGCTTTTAGTTGGATTTTAATTGAAGATGGTCTAGTTTATTTTATATAAGTTTTTCTTGTGCTGAAATAATTTTATACCAGAATATATATCATATCGCATATGTCTTGGATTTGAATCCACATGTACCTTTTCTAGCTACTTCATAAATAATATCATATACTAAAGTTAAATATGTAATATATTATCTTAATATGTTTTTCATTACCTAAAGTATTGTTTTTTAAGCTCATGAGACATTAGCATTTGATATGCCAAATTACAATCATATAAATGAAATCAAAGACACGAAATATTTATATTAATATTAGCATTTGATCATGTCATGTCAACAAATAATTATGTGAGTACTATTATGTGAGTACTAAGTAAAACTTGAAAAAACGAACCTTAAAAATAAGAGGAGGGTTTCATCAGCAAGGCAGAGCACACAGAAAAACATGTGGATTGTAACAGCCTGTACTGGAATTTAGTGAGAGTTCCTTTTATTGCTACTAACTTCCAAAACTCCACATTGAATAGTAATAACTACCAATCTTTATTAGTTCGAGTGGCCAACAAGCTCCATTTTTATTGAATAAATCTTCGAATTTAAATACCAGTGCAAAAATGGTACATGGAGAAACATGGTAGAGAGAGGAGTATATCATAATTAGTAGGAAAAGCTGCATTTTTACTTCAAGTAGACATGTTTATTTATCATCATGGTTATGTAATTTTTCAAGGTTTGGTTTTCATCAAGGTTTGCAAACTAGATACAGGCTAACTCCATTTTCTACAACATTTACTGAAGAAAGAGACTGGTTAAAGGATTATATTGTGAGTTCACTTACAAATCTATTTATAATCATGCTAATGTATAGTTTGATATCGTAAAAGATTAGAATCTAATTTCTTGATTGTTGTTTAAGAGTGAAGGAGAGACAAAAACATTACTTTATCTACTATTCATTATGATACAACGTGTGACTTCTTATCTAGCAGGGAAGCTGATAATAATAACAAACACACACACACACACACACACACATATATATATATATATATATGTAAATTCCTGCCCTAGTCTTTTGATTATTATATAGTATTCCCAAGCCTACAATTCTCTGAATCCATGGCATAAGTGCAACTGCATGTATTTTGTTCATTAATGACAAGTGGGGGACCTTCGACACCAAAATGGACAAATTTGTTGTTTAAATGTTTTGGTATTTGTCTTTTGTTTGTTTGGGTCTGATTTATGACCACAACCATCGTAACACGTAGCCCGCATGATTGAATGAAACAATGAGTTATCCTTAAGTTAGAAAACAAGTTACCATTTATTGATGAGGAAGCCATTTCGTCTAATACAAGAATGAGAATATATATTAAAATTTTCATCCTATGAGCAGAGGTGGAGAAGTGGATGGACACATGAATAATACGTAGCAGCCTTTCTCGATGGCAAGAATAAATGATAGCATATAGACATATGTTCCACTAAACATCTTAGATATAGTATTCATGCAATCATGTACTCCAACCCCTGCATGTTCTCAACATCTGTTTTTATTCCATTTTCCACTTCAAAGTCAGTTTTTTTTTTATTTTTTCAACTAACCCAAATTATACCTGTTTCTGCTGAATCTAATTTAAACCCAGCTCCTAAATTCCATATTGATTCATATTTCCAAAAGTACAGTTCAATTATCATTAGGTCAAAAGCTATAAGTGTTAGCTATGGCGCAATTTATTTTCTTATACATGTGACAACACAGAATATACCTATTATATGTATTAGGGTCGAGTTGTCAGACTCATGAGTCATGATAGGTACGTTTCTAACTACTGGTGCTATCTGATATTATCTCTTAATCAATCGTCGGCTCTATCCCTAGCAGATATATTATTATTCGACAAGATCTAACCTCACTCTTTTACAATCCATCTAGACAACAAGATCAAGCGGCACAACGTCAGTAGCTTGACGTGAGAGCTTTCAGGAGTTTACTCATCTCAATATTACTCTCAATCATGTATGCTTACCCTATGTATTGTCGAATCCAAATTGACCCTTTAAACTTATTTATCATAGAAATCTATCTTATACAAACACTTTAAAGGATATTTAGGTAATTGGTTAAGAATCTAGTATTAAAATTACTTATTTATCAAATACTCTATTTTGATAAAAATTCAATTAAAACTTTTTTCCCAAACAATACACAATTCTTAATTTATTTCTGACCTCTTCACAATTTATAAATCCAATCACTTATCTGAACATGTAATCTTACGTTCACTGTTATCATTAATATACGGGCTCTTTCAAAAGATGATAATAACTTATGGGCTATGGCACCAGAAGCTACTTTCAAATTCATGATTTTTATGCCAAATATACACACATATATAGGTAGGCACGTATTAAATTACGATGGTGGGCCTAATATTTGGAATGAGGTGAGCAAAACTTGAATTTTCGAAAACATTATACATGTATAGAATTTTTTTAAAAAATAAAAATAAAGAAATTGTTGAAGGGGACATCCAGAGAAAATGTGTGTATATATATAGATATAAAGAACTAGTTAATAATTCAAAAGCTAAAGGCTTCTTTGTTAGGTCCTCTTACTGGAACAAGCAATGGATAAATGCCACCTCGTGTATTTAACTTGTGTTTGAATACGCTGTCACGTTGATATAAGAATCAAGGAATCAAATTAAAATTTACTCTGAATCCTGATTTTAGATTTTCTGAATAGAGAACTATATATATCAATAAAGTAATGTGAAGAAAAATTAAATAGTGTATCACAACTTAGGAGTTAGTCTCCTATATCTCCACTTCACTGGATCATGTGATTCCTCCATATTTCAATAAAAAAATTTGACATTAGATATAGATAATACACTGGTCATATAACGACAAACACTCCATGTATAGAATAGAAAAACCTCATAATTCACGATATTATTAATCGTTAAAGTAGGTTGAAGTAAATTATAGTTAAATTAAATCCTTTTTCAGAGAGATATAACATAATGGAGGACATTTTTGTTGTAGAAAAAGAACAATTTGTCACTTTTAGCTACTGGATGGAGTTTATCAATCACAATTCAAATCATGAAAGGATCTCATGACTTGTCAATTAATTATATCATATAAAATATAAAAACATTAACATAGTTTATTGTTTACATTACGACATCTAATACTACTATATTATAAAGATTTTACACAATAGTACCCGATTAATCTCTTGCTGTGACCTTTTTTTTTTCATATGAAGGGTAGTTAACTATTAAATTTCATCCCACCTCTTTAAAGCAAACACAAACTGAACGTATACCGATATTTTTGCTAGATTACTTGGACATATATTCAAAAGAAATTATATATACTTCGCTCATATAAATATGTCACATAATTTTTTAAAAAATAGATAAAAGCTTGGTCTATGCAAGAGCAGAAGATATATTTTTGTTTATATAACATATTTATATGTGGAGATATATATCAGCAGTAAATATTAATTGCAAGATGCTGTCACCCGCTTGGCAAAGGTTGAGGTACCTAAACCCAAACAAGTTAAAATCGGACCCAAAACGTTCGATGGTATCTTTATTGGGTATGCCAATAACAGTAGTGCATATCGATTCTTGGTGCACAAGTCAGATATTCCTAGTATTCATGAAGGTACAACCATTGAATCAAGGAATGCAATATTCTTTGAAAATGTATTCCCGAGAAAAGAGGGAAACAACAAAGAACATAATGAAATTCAAAGCAATAAAGGTTCAAACGAAACGAGAAATTCAGAACCTAGTTGCAACAAAAGAAGTATTGAAAGCTGTTGCTTTGGACTCAGAATGTAGAAATAGTATGGAGAAGAGAGAAATTCGAAATGCTAGGAATGCTAGGATTTCTTGGTGTGTTGTGGTGATTATGGGGGGTCCTATTTATAGATCTTGAAGGGACATGGGGCTTTTGGTGAATAGTCATGTCTCTTTAGAAAGGTCTTAATCACAACCACTGGATCTACATACAATGGTCTAGATTATGTCCATTCCGAAGGATCGTGACCTTTCACAATGCACCATTTCAATCGCATCCGTTCATCCAAGACCATTCCGAAGGATCATGACCTTTCACAATGCACCCTTTCAATCGCAACTTTTCGCGATTCATCACACCCCTTCAATATATAACCGATCCACTTTAATTGCTTTAATTGATTTATTAATTTCTCATTCACCTAAAATCGGTTTTGAGCAAATTAATATTCCAAAAATATCTACTCAAAATGTAGATTCAAGTTTTCAAGTCATTTTCGACTTTCATCGGACGGTTATAACTTGATTAATTAATTTGGGCCTTGCCCATTTTCCAACAGCTGTCACCCGCCACCTCTCGCAAATTTCATTTCATCATTTACTTGATATATTTATATACGTCTTTCTTCTTCAATTATTTCATCAACAACTGTCCAATTCCATCCCAAGTACTCCACCATTTCCCCAAGGAAAGGCCTAAATAGCCATCCAAATAAAACTCCAAGACGTAGAAGTTAAAATTAAACCATCGGAATTTTGATTTTTACAGATAAACAGAAATGAAGGACGCACCTTATTCTCTGGATGAATTCCGCGGCCACTTGTCTCCGCCAGCTTACACAGCATCAGCGCCGCCGTACCCGTCAGCCAAATGCGATGTGCAGAGGTGTCCATGGTGGCCGTACTCCAGCTCCAAAGAATTCAAGGCAAACACGGCCTTAGTCATTGTAATCCTCATATGCGCATTGATCTGCGGTCTCGCGTTCAACACCGCCATCCGATACATCATACGGATGCATTACAGGCGGCGGAGGCAACAGCCACATACGCAGGAGAATGGGAAGGGGGATCTCGAGAGCGGGGCGGGGACCGCGGAGGCGGAAATCCCTGTCCTGAATTACACGGCGGGGATGAAGCTAGCTGGGGAAGAGACGGAGTGCATAATATGCTTATCGGAGTTCGCGATTGGAGAGAAACTCAGGGTTTTGGAGGATTGTAAGCATGGATTCCATGTGAACTGCATCCAACAATGGCTGCTTCTTCATTCTTCTTGTCCCACTTGCAGAACCAAGTGTTCGGTGAACTCCTCGACTCCTCCATGAATTTGAATCAGCTCTTTTGTGATCGTACAACATTTTCCATGGCTGCCATTTTGCTTCCGCAACCGCAGAGATGGCTTCGTAGGAACGAAGGTGGTGGGATAAGCACAACGTAAATAGCGAAAAGGTGTCTTGAAATTGAAATATTTCCATTTTACCCCCATCAATTTGTTTTCCATTCTTGAATAGTATGCAACTTAAACGCACTTTTAAGTTGCTCCCTCCTAAATAAGTTTGCTGCCTTTGGTCTATAGATTGGAATATCATTTGGAAAACTAAGTTTACTAATGAAATTCTATTATTCATAATGGATTTTATGATTTGTTATAGTAAAAAACAAAAAAAAAGGAAAAATGTTACTATATATAAAAAAAACTAGACTATATATATTCTCTGGGACGGTAGGAAACAAGAAGTCTATAGGGGTATATTGTATTGACTGTTGAATTTATGAGATCATTTAACAATACAGTGAAAAATAAGCCGTTAATAATACTCAACTATAATTGAATGAATGACTACAACAGAATGAAATTTTGAAATATATATATATAACTTTGGTCTAGTATATGTTAAATACATCATGAAGTAACTTTTCAAAGAGTTAAAAGAAATCCCTTTAGCGTTAAAAATATCCCAAACTATAAAATTAATTATTTATAGAATAAAAATCGAGTGATCGTACTTTTAACGTGTTATAAATTAAAAGAAAACATTAATTATTCCAAATGAACTCTTAATTTTATATTAATAGAAAATTATTATTTCTCTATAATTTCCTTAATTTAGAGAGAATTAAAGTTGGAGATAATTTGTATATTTTTGTGTGTATTTACAATGAAAATTACAAGTCTATTTATAGACAAATGAAATGATTAAAATAATAAAAAGATTAATCACTTATTTAATATTTAGACATCCAATAACTAACCACTAATACTAACAATCTAATTATTTAATTATCCACACTAATAATATGTTTTTATTTCCCTTCACTAATACTTTTGTCTTGATTTATAACTACATTATTTGCAACATATCTCTTTTATATTTGTTCTGAGAGTGATTTTCTTTCATTCTATGATTACTGCAATTGTCAATCAAATTTCTTGACACAACGTTCAATTCTGTGAAAACAAATATATTCATTAAAGAGTTATTATTAATCGAGTTATTTTCTCTTCTTTTTGCTTTTTTTTTTTTCCTTCTACCACTTGCAAACGTGTATTTAATTATAGGTTGTCACTGATGTGGTTTTTTAATTTATTATAAAGTGTAATTCTTTACAGATAATTAATTTAAATTTCTCTTTATCTACTAATTAATAATATACATATACAATATAATAATTTTAATAATTTGGGGTCATCCAAAGATGGGGCCCTGATTTTCTTTTTCTCTCTTGCGATGTTATATATTTTTTTCCCAGAGTACAGTTTATGTTAATGTGACAGAAATATAGATTCCAAATTGAAATCTTCTAAGTGGGAAATCTTCCTATTTTCGAAAAATATTGCAACCTTGAAGGCGATCTGACAATGGTGAAGAAAACGTCATACGATTAAAAAAACTGGACAGATGGATAAATCACTGAAACTGTGAATTTATTCATATCAGTTAACAAGCCACGTTCGACATGCCCAAATGTTATATTTATCATATTATTTAGCTAATACTATATAACAAACAAGTCAAGAAAAGGTTAAAGGATATTTAGGATATTTATTTGGAAGGAAGAGCCCCCAGTGTCTTTCATATTCGGGGCTCTTTTGGTTCTCATCAATCAAATCGAATATGTAAGTTTCAATATGCTTTCCAGGCCTCCTCGGGGTTCCAGCGCTCACATGTTTAACCAAATTAGTATTGAAAATCTTAGCATTTTGAACACTGGCACCAAGTCCACCGGCCGAAGGCCAGCCCGTTTCCGAAACCACGATATCCACATAATGTGCCCCGAATTTCTCCAGCGCCACGTGAATGGCATCCAGGGTCGCATCGAACAGGTTCTGGTACTTGTAAGGCCCGTCTACCACGAAGGCCGAAGGAGATGTAAAGAGGGCATATTCCAGGCTTATGTGGTGGGGATCCCCTATGTAAGGCAGAAATGTGTAGATATTCGCGAGTAAAGGGGAGTTGTGTCTCTTTAAGAAATGGATGACTGGGCCGATATACCCCGAAATGTCCGCCCAGAAAGCTCCTGCCGAGGGAGGATACGACTTGCCCAGAATTCCGGTGCTTATGGCCGTGGAAACCTTGATGGATGATCCAGAAACGGCGGCGTAGATGTTCTGCATGGCCGGGACGACAAATGGGGCGATGCTGGCAGTGGCAGGGTCTAATGGGTTGATCTCATTTCCCACAACGATGTACTTGAATTTCACGTCTTGAAATCCCCTGATATTGTTTTTGACCCATGCTTGTGCTGCAGCAGGGTTTTGCCCTATTGTGGGGATATCTTCGTTCGGGACTCCTACCATCACTGAAATCTTGGAGCCATTTAGGGCCTTGAGGACCCCGGGATTCGGGTTGTACACTCGGACCGAGCCGATACCGTATCGGCGGCAAAGGGACACCACTTCCCGCGGCGAAGGTAGATTGCTGCCGAGGATTCCGTAACATACTCCTATTTTAGCGTCTGCATTTGGTTGAAACACAAAATATTATCAGCTCTGCATGCATGCAGTATCGTGTTATATATTTTCTCTCGCGCGGGCCAACGTTTATCCCTTTTCATATTAATCAATGGAGATTAATTTTAGTCTGTTTTATTGAGAATTCAAAGTTCAAACAAAACGAGAATCTTGATGAATAAATAGGAAATGAAGAGACCTGCTACACGCGAGCAAAGAATTACAGATAACCCAATCAAGATTATCCACGTATGTGAGTTAGCCATCGTTTGACTATGAGAAAACCAGCATGCATAAATCTTCAAATATGTCTTCAGTCACCTTGGTGGAGATTGCGGATTTCGATGTCATACTTATAGGCTATGTGAAGTAGTACGTAATTGAAATTTAATATTTTTTCGTGGTATTTGTAATCTAGTTAATATCATCAATTTAATAACTTATGAACGATATTGTAAAAGTTGAATGTTGGATTTTTTAAAAAATAAAAGCTTTTTACAGTTTCTTGGAGTTGCAAATTTTGGGAATTTATGACAAGCATGTAAAGTAATATTTGAAATTTAAATTTTTTCTCCGGATTATGTAATTGATATCAGCAACTCTAGTATCGTATTGTGTGTCGTGTAATTAATAGCATATACAATGTAACTTATATCAGCAACTTTAGTATCAGATTGTGTATCTTATAATTAACTGCAAATACATAGTAAAAGCTATAATTCTCCCACATGAAGGCCAATTTTATACTGTATATTAAAAGAGTAGGATTTTTGGAATCCCTAAAAAATACCCTTGTCGCCATATCAATGTTAGAGTAGATGTCCAACTAGCCAACTTGTGGCGTGTGGGTTCATTGACTCTTGTATGAAACGATCTTTATATATGATATTCGTATTTATTTATATGGCATTCTTTACTTTCATTGTATGATGATTAACAATTGCGTTGAGTAAAGACCTAGAATGCACTAAAGTGTATGTTAGATGTGATAGTGGGTATGACGACTATCATGAAACACATCTAATAGTCACTGTGTATTCTGAATTAGTTCCTAGTCGATTGGGCCGTCAAAATGAGGATAAGGCCGCCCGAGCTCGAGACTAGTATCTGCGTTGCGAGGTACCATGTTTCATTGGTAGGGAACATTGTGATGTTCTGAGCATGCAGACTTTCCAAGTGGTTACCATTTATCGAGTGGATAAGTCCGAGGTCTTGGTTGTACTGATTAGTCCTCACGACTCGAAACGTCATTGAGACTCTACATGATAGGCGTCTCACTTTGACTCGTTTGCCGACTCACTTGGGATCATTAGGCGGCGGGATTGGGTGAGACCCCGATGCATGTAGGAGTCGATGCATCGTTGTCGAGGATTCACCGCTCGCAGACATGCGTGGATATCCTATGCTATCTGAGGGGATAATAGTGTATAAATCTCTGGCCAGAGTACTAGAAGTGTTTTAGGTAAATGGGTTTACCTAGTTACACTCGCGATGTCACTATTCGATCTCCAAGATGTATGTATAGCTATCAGATCTATAGCGACTCTCGATTTACCAATGGTCGTTGATCTGATCGGGATATATGGATTGAAAGGACCGTACTGTACGCTAACCCCGACCAACTGGTTCTTGCAGGCACTATCAGTGATACATAGGGGATCATGGGGCGATGTTGCTAGACGCTCTTACCATGATCCGATAGGCAAGTCCGGAATTGTGATTCCGGAGCCACAATGGTTGTGGGCCCACGGCTAGCTGTATCCCTGAACCATTGAGGGTCACACAAGTACTGGATTCGAGATTCCCGCACGGATACTGAGCTCAATGTGTTGAGCATGGGAAGAGGATTTTGGGGAGTGCGACTTCCTAAAAGTCAACAGGGGTCAAATCGTGATTTCCGCTGTTGAGGGGCAAAACTGTCATTTTGCACTGGGGTTCTGAAAAATGGTTTTTCAGATCATAATATTCAGTTTCGGAAGCTGAGTCGATCGGTCCGATCTGATCGGCGATCGGAGTTACGATGAAGTCACGGTGATGGGGATGAACCGAATGTTCATGCTTTGGACCCGGGCCCGTTGGGCCGGTCCAAGTCCATCATTAAGTCTACTTAATGTAGACTTAGACTTAATCATTTAACACAAGACACAAACTAAAACCCTAGCTCTAAGTGGCCGCCTCCCTCCTCTCCTCAAAAGCCGCCGCCGGCTCGCTTCGCCGGAATTTGTTCCGGCCAACTTGACGAGGAGAATCCGTCCTCGCTGATCTCGTCAGGCCTTCTAGTGTAGGCTGACGAAGGAGTCTCCCTTCCGGTCGTGGACCTGATTGACGTAGTCTACCGCTGCCTACCGTGAAGTGCCGGTTTCCTCGCGAAACTGGTCGGAGCCAGGCACGAGTTGCCAGAAAGGTAACCCAGAGAAACACCCTATGAATGGTCATAGTTTGCATGATTATGAATTGTATTGATAGTCTCTCGGCCCAAATTTGTTCTTCCGCTGCCTCGCCGGGAGGCGTGATCCGGATCCGCCACGGTCACCCAACATTGGTATCAGAGCCAAGGTTCGGATCTGATCAATACAATTGTGCCATATTGTATCTAATCTTGAATTTCAGATTGAACGAAACAAAAAAAAAATTGTTGATGATGGCCGCCGACCGCCGCCATAGGCGCCGACAACCAAGCGCCGCTGCGCGCATATGCGCACACGATGCGCGCTTGTCGCGCATCACAGCCGGTCGCTCCGCGTGATGGCCAAGACACTGGCCGGCAGCCCCGCACGCAAATTGTTGCGCGCTGGTCGGGGTTGTGGGCCGTGCGATGGCGCGCGATGTCGAGAGGAGCGCCGCGCTTGTCGCGGCCTCGCATCGCGCGCGATTTTCATGATGGCGGCCGCTGCCGTCCGACGATGCTCCGGTGATGTCGTGACGGTTGATTTCTTCTAGGGTTTAGTTCGGGACTGTCCCGGGCAGCCTGTGAAGTTTTCGGGCCGATATTCGATATCGGGCCCATTTTGGTCGATTTTGAAATTTTGAGATTTTTGGGCCCAAAATTGTTTTTGGTCCAATACGATGCAATTAAAATTGTAAAATGTGATTTTAATTGTAAAATATGATTTTATAATGAAATATGATTTTGTTGATTAAAATTTGATTTTATCGACAAAATACGATTTTATTATAAAATGAGATTTTATGATTAAAATATGATTGCGATAAATAATTGGATTATTTAAATTTATGCATTTTAATTAGATTAATTGCATGATTGGGATGATCGAGAGCCGTGCCCAATTTGTTAGGTGTATGCGATAGGTTTTTGTGATTCGGTTGTATTAATATTGTTGATTATCATTATTTAAAGTGGGCCTGTTTGTGGCCCGTTCCCACCCCTTGATAAATGTATCCCATATATGTCATGGTAAATTTAAATGTAAAATTACTAGATTTAGTGGGAGGACATCCGAAGACGGTGGAGATGACGATCAAGATATTGAAGACCGA
>KV019599.1:94986-122873 GCA_001598015.1 Dorcoceras hygrometricum | reverse complement strand
TGTTAGCCATAGCCGCATGGTACGACTATGCGATATGGCAAATGGATGTGAAAAATGTGTTCCTTAATGGAAACATTAGGGAAGAGATCTATATGATGCAGCCTGAGGGTTTCACATCTGTTGGAAGCGAGCATACGGTATGCAAGCTTCAGAGATCGATCTACGGTCTCAAACAAGCATCGCAAAGTTGGAACCTAATGAGATCGATGAAACATTAGGAATTTGGTTTCATCAAAAATCCCGAGGAGCCATGTGTGTATAAGAATGTAGTCAAAAGTGCTGTGACATTTCTCGTACTTTATGTTGATGACATTCTACTCATTGGGAATGATGTAGGAATGCTGCAATCAACTAAAGTATGGTTGTCTAGTAGATTTTCGATGAAGAACATGGGTGAAGCATCCTATATTCTTGGAATACAGATCTATCGGGATAGATCTAAACAGATGCTCGGACTCACCCAAGCTACCATATATCGATACCATACTTAAGAGGTTCTCTATGGAAGAGTCCAAGAGAGGACACCTACCTATGTGCCACGGGGTCACTCTATCTAAGTTTATATGTTCGAAGACTGATGAGGAGATAGAGAGTATGACATGTGTGCCATATGCCTCGGCAATAGGTAGTATTATGTATGACATGATCTCCACTAGACCGGATGTCGCATATGCTCTGAGTGTCACGAGCCGCTACCAGGCCAACCCCGGCCAATTGCATTGGAAGGCTGTGAAGGATATTCTTAAGTACTTGCGAAGGACTAAGAATATGTTCATGGTCTATGGGGGTGGTGAACTAAAACTGGAAGGCTACACTGATTCTAGCTTCCAGTGTGACGTGGATGATTCGAAGTCAACCTCTGGATTTGTATTCATGCTCAACGGTGGTGCTGTCTCTTGGAAGAGTTCCAAGCAAGACACCATCATGGATTCAACCACTGAGGCTGAGTACATCGCAGCATCAGCTGCTGCTAAGGAGGCCGTTTGGATAAGGAATTTCGTCCAAGAGTTGGGCGTCATTCCTAATGGAGTTGGTCCAGTCCCGGTGTACTACGATAACACGGGTGTCGTTGAGCAAGCAAAGGAGCCTAGGTCTCACCAAAGATCCAAACATATACTGAGAAAATACCACATAATCCGAGATATTGTGGCTAGAGGTGACATAGCAGTTGAGAGAGTCGCCTCTGCGGACAACGTTGCTGATCCACTTACGAAGCCCTTGCCAGGACCGTTGTTTGAGAAACATCGCGAAACAATGGGAATGTGTCTGATGAGTAGTTGGCTTTAGGGCAAGTGGGAGATTGTTAGAGTAGATGCCCAACTAGCCAACTTGTGGCGTGTGGGTTCATTGACTCTTGTATGAAACGATATTTATATATGATATTCGCATTTATTTATATGGCATTCTTTACTTTCATTGTGTTGTATGATGATTAACAATTGCGTTGAGTAAAGACCTAGAATGCACTAAAGTGTATGTTAGATGTGATAGTGGGTATGACGACTATCATAAAACACATCTAATAGTCACTGTGTATTCTGAATTAGTTCCTAGTCGATTGGGCCGTCAAAATGAGGATAAGGCCGCCCTAGCTCGAGACTAGTATCTGCATGCGAGGTACCATGTTTCATTGGTAGGGAACATTGTGATGTTCTGAGCATGCAGATAGATAGTGACCTGGTGATCTAACGAACTACCCTCGTTCACACTTTCCAAGTGGTTAACATTTATCGAGTGGATAATCCGAGGTCTTGGTTGTACTGATTAGTCCTCACGACTCGAAACGTCATTGAGACTCTACATGATAGGCGTCTCACTTTGACCCGTTTTCCGACTCACTTGGGGTCATTAGGCGGCGGGATTGGGTGAGACCCCGATGCATGTAGGAGTCGATGCATCGTTGTCGAGGATTCACCGCTCGCAGACATGCGTGGATATCCTATGCTATCTGAGGGGATAATAGTGTATAAATCTCTGGCCAGAGTACTAGAAGTGTTTTAGGTAAATGGGTTTGCCTAGTTACACTCGCGATGTCACTATTTGATCTCATATATGTATGCATAGCTATCGGATCTATAGCGACTCTCGATTTACCAATGGTCGTTGATCTGATCGGGATATATGGATTGAAAGGACCGTACTGTACGCTAACCACGACCAACTAGTTCTTGCAGGCACTATCAGTGATACCTAGGGGATCATGGGACGATGTTGCTAGACGCTCTTACCATGATCCGATGGGCAAGTCCGGAATTGTGATTCCGGAGCCACAATGGTTGTGGCTCACGGCTAGCTGTATCCCTGAACCATTGAGGGTCACACAAGTACTGGATTCGAGATTCACGCATGGATACTGAGCTCAATGTGCTGAGCATGAGAAGAGGATTTTGGGGAGTGCGACTTCCTAAAAGTCAACAGGGGTCAAATCGTGATTTCCGCTGTTGAGGGGCAAAACGGTCATTTTGCATTGGGGTTCTGAAAATTGATTTTTCAGATCATAATATTCAGTTTTGGAAGCTTAATCGATCGGTCCGATCTGATCGGCGATCGGAGTTACGATGAAGTCACGGTGATGGGGATGAACCGAATGTTCATCCGTTGGACCCGGACTCGTTGGGCCGGTCCAAGTCCATCATTAAGTCTACTTAACGTAGACTTAGACTTAATCATTTAACACAAGACACAAACTAAAACCCTAGCTCTAAGTGGCCGCCTCCCTCCTCTCCTCAAAAGCCGCCGCCGCCGCCTTGCGCCGCCGGAATTTGTTCCGGCCAACTTGACGAGGAGAATCCGTCCGCGCTGATCTCGTCAGGCCTTCTAATGCAGGCTGACGAAGGAGTCTCCCTTCCGGTCGTGGACCTGATTGACGTTGTCTACCGCCGCCTATCGTGAAGTGCCGGTTTCCTCGCGAAACTGGTCGGAGCCAGGCACGAGTTGCCAGAAAGGTAACCCCGAGAAACACCCTATGAATGGTCATAGTTTGCATGATTATGAATTGTATTGATCGTCTCCCGGCCCAATTTTGTTCTTCCGTTGCCTCGCCGGGAGGCGTGATCCTGATCCGCCACGGTCACCCAACATTGGTATCAGAGCCAAGGTTCGGATCTGATCAATACAATTGTGCCATATTGTATCTAATCTTGAATTTCAGATTGAACGAAACAAAAAAAAAAGCTGAATCTCCTACGTCTCCCCTTCTTCCATTATTGGAAGGATTCGGTAGAATACTTTGATCTAACAGCAATCTGTATAGACCCACCTCAACTGGAACTTACCCGCTGCCCAAAGCTGAGACTCCTAGATACTCTGTTTTCACTTATTTAATGTCTCTGTGAGAAAGACTACAAATACTAAATTTTAATAAGTTTTGAGTTGCGATTCAATCAATGATTCTATTCAACTCTCGGCTCTCATATATGTGAGTGAATCTATGTGTGAGAAATATTACAGTGTAAACTCACTCTCTCGAATATTTTTTCACACACTGGGAAGTGCTTCTTCAAAAAGCTGATGTCTTCATTCTCTTCCCAAGTTTTGCAGTCGACTATAGTGATTCTGAGTTTAAGCTCTCGGTTGTGCACCAATTCACACCTGGGTATTAGCTCTCGACTTTTTTCTGGTTTTTCGTTGTTAACCACTCCCTTCTTCCAACTTGTATATAAAGCCTCTGAGCTAATGTTACCGTTAGACACATGTTCCTAGCCGTTGAAAAGCTTCTGTAAAGTTTTGTCATTGTTGTACCTTGTGTCCTTCATCATTTAATGCATTTGTAGGCTTTGTTGACTTTGACATATGAGCTCTGTCTCGATCAGACAAATTACTTTGACTTTTATTACTCTGAATAAAGCTTGTACAAACTAATTTGTCTGAGCTGATCTTCTTCTGGTCTAGTAAAAGCTTCGTTCCGGTATGATCTGGTTTGGTAGAAGCTTCGATCTGTTCTATTGTGCTCTTCTCTAAGCTGCTCTGAGTTGATCTGCTCTAAACTGTTCTAATCCGAGTCTTTTTTCTCTGGAGTTGTTTCTGCGCTTCTCCTCTAAGCTGCTCTTGTTCTTATCTGTTCTAAGCTGATCGAATCTCTCCTGATTCTATCTGTGTTACTCTGTTCTGTATCATCTAAGCTGATTTTGTCTGAGCTGCTTATCTGATCTGTTTTAAGCTCTGAGCTGCTCTTGTAAGCTCTAAGCTGATCTGAACTGCTTATCTGAGTTGATTCTATATTTTTCTCATCTGAGCTGCTTTCTTCTTATCTGAATCGATTCTGCTCTGAGATGATCTGAGCTGCTTCTATAAGCTGATTCTATAATGTTCTAACTCGAAGCTCCATTTGAACTGATCTACGCTAAATTGATCTGCACTTCGTAACTGAGCCCAGCTCTTCTTATACTGTACATTCTTTAGCTCGGCTTATCCGATCTTCTAAGCTGCTCTTGCTCCGAGCTAGGTCAGCTTGAATGTTTTCTGCTGGATCAGTTAGGGCGTCCCTTACTGGATTAGCTTGGACATCTTCTCAATGCACTCAGTTCGGCGCTTCTCAGCTCGCGTCTAATCTGACTTGCTTCAGCTTAGATCTGCGCACTCAATTAAATCTTTAGAATTATAATAACAAGTTTTGTTCATCGAAATCCAGATTTAATCTGCTACGCAAATCCAACAAAGTCATTTAAAACGAGCCTTTTATTTGTGTAAGTGCATATATATCCTTGGGCCATTTTCACAATATAACACAAACCTTTTAAATTGAGTATATATGGTAGTATAATTATGGAACATGTTTGTCCTCCAGATAATCTATTTCATTTGAAAGGTTTCTATTTATCCGAAAGCCCTGTGTGTTCGAATAATCTAGTTTATCCGAAAGACTTTTTTTATTTTGACGTTCGGAAGAATCTTTGTCCAATTGAGCTTCTTATACAGTGAAATTCTATTAATCACTTTGACCAACTTTATTGCTAGATTTCGAAAAAACTTTCTCGATTGTCCAACTTTGATCTAGTAGAACTTTTTCATCCCGTTTGACATATTTGCACTTCAACTTTGCATCTTTCAACCAGTACACTTAATAATATATTGGAAATATAATAATAAATTTTGTATTTGACATATTTGCACTTCAACTTTGCATCTTTCAACCTTAATCAATGTTTTTAAAACCGGACCGGTAAACGAACCGGAAAAGCCTTAGAAAGTGGTTTAACCGGTCAGACCGGTTCAATCGGACGGTCGAACCGGATTTGTTAAAAATAATATTATAATAGTCTTAAATATAAATAAAACATTAAAAATATTTTAAAATTTACTATTTTGTAGTGTAATTAATTTTTCAGTTTAAAAATACAATAGATATCCAAATTACAATCACATTTCAAATTATAAAATTACATAACATATGAGTAACAACTAAATTGTGATTACAAAGTTTAAGTTCGCAAGAGAACATCAAGTTAAATCATAAAAAAAATCTAATATATAAATTTTAAATTTCAAAATAATAATTTATCCCATGTCAAGTCCCTTTATTGTTTAAATATAAGTAAATTGAATTTAACTCCACAAATCCTTACGTGGAAGCTACTATCGGTGATTATTTGCAAAATGGCAAAACCCACCCCATGTGTCCATTCGAAAAGCTCCAGACCCCCCCCCCCAACCCTCACCCTGGCCTCAACCCCCCCCGTCCTGATGCTGCCGCCTTACCAATTATCTTAAGATATCTAAAAACTTTAGCATAACTATGTTGATTATTTTAATTAATATTTATATTTACTCTTGTCATTCTTTCAAATATTTAACAATTAAAATTCAATAATATAATAACTTACTTATAACTTCCCATGTAGTTTTCGAATATCTTATTACATATCCATTATCTCAATATTTAAACATACAAAAATAAATTGTTATTAAATTTAAAATTAAATTTTAATAATATATAATGTTTATATTGATGCATATGTAGCATTATGTGCAAAAGTGTAAAATAAAGAAGTATACAATTTGATTTAGTTGTTAATATTAGTGTATTAATTCAAAATATTAAAAATTATAAAAATATCTATTTAAAAAAAATGGAATTCTTTTTTTTTAATTGACAAAATAAAAAATTCAAAATTCAAATTCTATTCAAAATTCAAATTCAAATTCTAGTTTGAAATTCGAAATCCGTAATTCAAAATTCAAGATTCAAGATATCGAAATTTAATTATAAAATTACTTTTTTTAAAAAAAATGAAAGTAAATTTAAAATAAAAAATTCAAGTTAAAATTCAAAATTAATATTCAAATTAAAATTTAAATTTTAACATTCAAAACTAAATTCAAATTAATTTACAAATACAAAATTCAAATTCTATTCAAAATGCAACTTCAAAATTCTAGTTTGAAATTCGAAATTCAAAATTAAAGATATTGAAATTTAATTATAAAATTACTTTTTTTTTAAAAAAGTAAATTTAGAAAAGAAAAAATTTTAAAAAAAAAGAAAGTAAAAAAAAAAAACTGTTCAGGCCCTGAACTGGCCCGGAACCGCCGATTCCCGGAACCGGTTCTCACGGTTCCGGTCCCGGTTCCAGGTTTCTCCGACCCGGAACCGGTGGGTCGGACCCGGAACCGGCCCGTGGCCGGGTCTAATTTCCAGACTAAACAGTTGAATTAAATTATATATCATGATTTTAATAATTATTTAACTTTTAAAAGAGTAATTAAAACATTTTTTAAAATCAAGATTGTTACTTTCATATATAAAGTTACTCGATTCATTCTAGATTAAAATAAAATACTTTTACTGCAAAAATTTTATATGTAAGAGATGAAATCTTAATTTGAAGTTCCACAAATTCATAAATGTGCTGTAATTTTTTGTTAGTTTATTCAATTTACATGTTTATCTAATATTTTTACCATTCATTAAATTAATCAAATAAGATTTTGCAATTACTAAAAGGTACAGATATTGTGACAAATAAATTGAGTTTTAATTAATTTTTGAATATACACGTGATTTTTTGTTCATCTAAAATATATGTTGAACATATTATCATGTGTTAAAAATTACACGTACTATATATTCATATTTATTGGTATAAATTCTTATGCACAAATTATTATTTAAAATAATTATACCAAAATGGGGTGGTGGAGATCCTGGAGTAGAGACATCTGAGTTTGCAACTGAGAACATGTGCAACATTCTATTGAGCGGCCCGTTCCAAATATTTTAGGGCCTTCCAGTGAATGAGACCAGTTCATTTAGAGGCCATTGTATTTTTACAAGCCAATAGATGCAACGGTCCATAAATGGATTTTTTTTATCTGATCCATTTAAAGGCCAATGTTTTATTTCTCAAAAATATTTAGGACACGCAGTTTACAGTATTGATCTCACCTGGTCAACCCAAATTTAAGATAAAAACCTAGCTAGCGATAAGCCACCTAGCACTCATTTAATTATGTTTCCAAGAATATTTTATGTTACATTATAATTAAGCAACCGTCATTTGTTAGGTTAATCTTCCTGTGGTAGAAATCATGTTTTAGCTCAATATCTATCTGCATTTTGTAATATTAGTTGTTTTGCATCAGAAACACTGACATGTTATGTTGAGTTAAGCGTGCAAGGGTGAGAACAGTACTGGGATGGGTGACCTCCTGGGAAGTTCTCGTACTCAAGCTGCCGACGTTTCACCGCTTGATCTGATTGGCAATGTGGGCGGTAAAAGTGTTATGCCAGATCTTAACGGGTAATACTATCTCTGCTGGGGATAGAGCCGACGGTAGGGAAAGGTTAAGACTGATCTCTAAGGGAATTGAGACAGCACCAACAGTTAGACACGCACCTCCCCTGACTAATGGGTCTAACAACCCAACCCTAACGCACATAATAGGTGTACTCTGCGCTGCCACATTATAAGGAAATAAAAGTTGCACCTTGACTAACAGCTATAGTTTTTGGTCCTAGTGGTAAGCGCTTGATCCTAACATGTTATTATTATATATATATATATATATAATAGTTTTAATGAACCTTATGATAGTACCCAATTTTTTTAAAGTTTTGGTTTGGTCTATGTTTATATTCATGTACGTTGGTTGTAAATGAATAGAGTATAATCACGAGTTTTTCGAGCCGGCTAAAATAAATATTTGATTCATATTCGAGCTTATCGAATTTGAACCAAATTCGAATATGTTCGAATATTTTTTCCAGCCGAATGTGAGCCAAAATTATATTATTCGACAGATCACGAGCCGTTTATATTATCAAATACTATAGTTATATGATAATAATTATATGACAAGTTTCGAATACTTATTCTCGAGAAATATGTAATAGTTCATGAATATGTTCGAAACTTCCGAGCCAAACTCGAACTCGAGTTTTAAATGGAACTGATTTGAGCCAAACATTTTAAAATTTTGAGTTTCGAATCAAGCTCGAATTAGAATATAACTAATTCAAGCTAAATTCAAGCTTTAAATTTTTCAATATATTCAACTCGATTTCGCTTCTAATACATCCCGATTTGATAAGATCTATTCATCTAACACCACCTTAGAATAACAGCTTTACAAGGGTGGGATTCAGACAATGAAAGACCCACATTAGATACCTAGGCACCTAGAAAGTGCCAAAAGCTATCACCAAATTTCTGGGAAAATTCTTATGCCGTTGGCGAGATCCACGAATTTCCTTTCTTAAGTCAAATAGTTTACATGTTTCTCCAAGGACGACTTTCAGCGTAAAGGAAGGTTATTTTCAAAGTGATTCGTTCAACAATTTGACCAAATTAAACTCTTCATGCCTTGGCGGCTTAATTAACATTATCTTGGAACGACAATTTTTCACTTATTCTCACTTCAATATAAAGCCCCACGACCGAAATTACATCTCAAATTTCAAAGTACTTTCATATATAGTTGGATGGCCACCGCATTAATACCGAGAGTAAATTAAACAATCCAATATTGACAACGGAATATGACTTTCATTTAGTTATTTCCTAAATCTCGTGTCCAAGTATTATACTGCTTTTGGTGATGTGTTTATACTGTCATTTATGGTTATGTGTTTATACTGCTATTTTGGTGTTGGGGGTTTCAGGGTGTCGGAGGTTTCGGGGTTCTGGGTTTTAAGGGTTTTCTGAGTGGTTATCTAGAGATCTCGTGGTTGACATTATTTGAACGCTACCGTTTTCAACCTTTGTTTATTCACGGTCTAATATGAGACAACGATTTAATTTTCTGTGATGATGATAAACATTCAAGCTTAATATTTAGTGTGGAATCCTTACAATTTAATTTAGTTCATTTTGCATGCATAATGTTTAAAGAACAAACCTTCCCTTTCTTTGATACGAGCAGTCGATGTATAACTAGATGAGCCAAGGAAGCAAAGTCTTATTCTTCGCACCAATTGAAACACCGTAAGATATGGTTTTAGGAGATTTGATAAATTCTAAGTAAACCTAAATGTCTTATTCGCTCCAAGTTAATTTTATATATATACGATTTGGTCGACCGAGGAATTAAGATCATGCATAATAATTAAATAACCTCAACTTTTCTCTTCTTCGCCACCCCACTTTGGACTTCCATTAACCTCACACCGAAAAGCATTGGCCCTTGGTCGCCATTTTCTTCTTCTTCTTTCTCCCCATTGATCCCTTCACAAACGGCAGCCAATCCAAGAAGTTGTTTGCATTTCCTCTTCGCGATCTCGAGCTCCAGATTCAGGGCCCCGTTTTCTCGCCTTAGTCTCTTGTTTTCGCATATTAGAGAGGAGTAGTCCGATGAGGATGAAGTTGACGATGATCGTTGATCTTCATCCGATTGATGCTGAGATATATTATCCGTTAATGGTTTTGGTGGTGCGGTTTGGTGTTGTACGTTGTGCAGCGGCTTGTTGGACCATGCGCGCCTTCTGCGAATTTCGCACAGTTGATCTCTTTCACCCTTGCGAAACATCTCGTTGCTGAACTCCCACCGGCTCGTTGCCACCTTGCGGAAACCCTATATTTCATTAATAAATTATGAGATATATTAATTCATTACTCCATTGTCATACCGAGTAGCCTCAAAATATGGACGAAAGGGAAAAAAAATATAAAAAATTTGAGGGAAAGTTTAACTGCAATCCGGAGAACGAATTATAAGTCGTATATAATCAACGTGTTAGATTTTCAAATACTTTTGGGTGAACCTCGTCGTTTGAAAAAGAATATATATTTCTTACAAAATGGATCCTTTTAATCATTTACATTTTTTTCAACTTTTCATTCGTAATATTCAAATAAATCTGTGGGTGCATATACACTAAGTTCTCACTCCCGGTAACACCGACAAAGAAAAAAGGAAAAAAAACAAGCAAACAAACAGAGAGAGAGAGACATACGTAAGTGTTGAGCTGCCTGATGAAGCTGGAGAAATTGCTGTGCTTGAAGAGCGTGGGAAGAAGGTCCCTTGCGAATTCCGCCGTCTGCCAGACGATGAAGGCCGTGCCGTCGGCGTTCCATGATATGACCTCGTCGGTGGCCGGATCCTCCACCACCATGTATGTCTTCACCAAGAAAGGCGACGCCGAAGCCTTCGGAACATATTCCACCAAACCCTTTTCGTCGCTTGGATTATCGCACGCCTCCGTCATCAAATTCAACCAACTAGCTCCTACTTTATCTGATTATTTTCTGCTTGCTACTTACCTCTAGTTATATATATATATATGTATCTATAGGTATATATTTGTTGTGATATATAAATTATAGAGACCAAAGTTAATTGGACATAGGAGTACTAAAGGAGGAGAAGAGAAGAAGGGCAGTGAGAAACTCCCAACCCCAACAATAGAAACCCAATACGACTCCACAGTTCATGAGATTTGCAACTCCTAAGCTTTTTTCCTTTGTCTGATCTCTTCTCACTTGAACAACCAAAACATTTGCTTTACGTGTTTATATATATATACGTGAAACACATCAACTTTTAACACGAAGACCATTATATTATATTATTATATAGATTGTGATTAAAAGAAGATTAATTAGAAGGGGAGAAAAAAAGATGAGGTCATTAAGTGCACAAATGATTATCTACGCACGCATGGTAAGATCTCGTGTTCGGTTTTAAAACCTTCCTGCTTAAGAAATATATAAAATTATCAATTTTTTTGGTGTATGTATGTATATATTTTATGTTTAGTCCGGAACTGCCATAAAGCAACAAATGTTATTTACAGTTTTCAATAAAAGTAAGCGATATCAATAAAATAAGTATTAATTAACATTAAAATACAGATAACGTACCAAACCCTCAATCAAAAGTTTCTTCACTTTTGATTTTGTCAGCCGATTATATAATCTTTGCGGCTTTGGTTTTACTTCGCCAGAAGCGACTTTTCTTGACTTTTATAAATTCATCAAAAAAGAATTATTTGTGAGAATATTCCAACATCCATATATATATATAACAAATATTGACTAAATATTTCACCTGGAGCATGTTCTCTATTTTGTCATGCGATTTGACTGAGTATTGATTTATAATTTGATAAATTAGAGAGATGTGCGAATGAACATTTAATTCTCAGGTAAACAAAGAACGGAACTGAATACTTCAGTTTAGAACAGCTTACAGTTTAGAAAAGTAGCGATCATATCAGACCATAATAGAGCGTTTCAGAGTAGTAGAAAAAGATCAATTCAGTTCAGATCAGAAAAACTAGGAACATCTCAGATAAGAACAGACGAACAGATACGAAGAGCAATCAGTAAACAAAGAGCAGTATAGTTCTGTGTACAGATTAGGTTGTAGTTTCGCATCACATCAGTTCATAGTAGAATAGAAGAGCTTATTGTACATAATAGATCAGAATGGAGTTTAGATCAGATCAAGCATAGGCTACCAGCTCAAATAGACATATCAGTTTGAACAGATTTATTCAAGACTGAAAAGAAGAGATTCAAATTGATTTGTCATATACACAAAATGTCAGTTCAGAGCATATAAAGATAATAAATAGCTTCACCTACTCTTGTACGAATGTAACAACGACAAGGACATATATGTCAGAAATTTTACAGAAGCTTTACAACGGCCATATGCTTGTGTCCAACGTTCATATCTGATCAGAGACTATATATACAAGCTGAACTGGAGACAAAATTAGAGGGTGAGAGACACTCAGAGTTGTGTGGTGCACAGAGTGCAGGTTCTGACGAGAAAAGAATATATCAATCTTGCACCAGTAGCAGACGTCGTCGAGCTGAAATGAAGATCATGAAAAAGACGAGAGTGTATGAGGTTATATTCGAGTGTTTACACTGTAACAGATAATCCTTACACACACACATTCACTCACAAGTATTGAGAGCTGAGCTGAATATATTAGTTGAGTGAATGCAATTCAAACCAAATTAGATATGTCTTGGCACGAAAACGTAAAACTTATTGTCTATAGTCTTTCGCACAGATGCGTTAAACAAGTGCATAGAATGTTAAGTCTAGGAGTCTGAGTTTGGGCAGTGGATAAGTCCCATTTGAGATGAATTTGTACAAGTTGTTATATAAATCAAAGTCTTCCAGTAAATTTCTAGATTGGAAGTAGGGCAAAAGTAGAAGGTGGCCTTCGAACTTCTAGAAATAAACATGTCGCATACTATTTAGTGTTTTTTGCATTCATGTTTTCTAAACTGTTTTTAGCTTTCAATTTTCAGGGAGTACTTCGGATTATTTACGCATGGTTTTTCAGATCAGCCTCATGTATTCTCGGTGCTCAAAACAATTAAAGAATATGAGCTATTGTAGCTCCAAACTGATTTCAGATCACGAACGACAGTGCGTGCTGTTTCGTTTTAAACTGCTTTTAAAACGTGTACTGTCCTACTCCGTGCTATCCCTCCAGCACAGGCACAATCTGTTCCGGTTTTCGGTCTCAACAAGTGGCATAAGAGCTTTTAAATTCTGTGATACTGTTTATCCGATCCTAACAATTATTGCTGGTGGTTTTAGTATAGGCCGTGAGTAAATCTAACCAAAGTGATTTGTATAAAATAAGTTGCTTAAATCAAAGTTTTCCTTGCATTCTTCACGAAGTATTTCCAAAATATTTATTAAGTTTTTTTAGGATTATATCAAGTGCTTTCCTTTTTGTTAGAAAATTAAATTAGATATAATCTTTATATTCAACATCTTCAAAATATGAAATATTGGAGGTGTGATTGGAAAAATACATGAAGTTCATGAAGGACTTTTATAATACATTTTGTATTGTTCTAATTTGTAAAATTTATTTAATGCAACAATAAACCAACTAACAGAAGGCCCATCCTAGCCCTACAAAAAATACGTCCAGAAAATAGAAATGCTGAGCATATACCTGCCCTTGACTATTTCTATTTATTCTCTATGCATAAACATGTAGTTCATTTAGTATTATTAATGGATAACAAAAATAGAATGACATGGAAAATAAGCATACCCAACAAGCTCTTTAAATATTTAGAAAACATAATTGCTTTCTAATTAATATTATATCATAAATGAATAATTTTTTAACAATTAAATATCAAATGAGAATTATTATTAATACATGTGACAATTAAATTTTTTAATGAGAATGAAACTTATCGCGATTGATAAGAATCGATTTTAAATTCATAAGAATTTGAGTATGATAACCTGAATATGTAGAAAGACAATTATATTTTGCAATATTTAATTTTTTTTCCCTAAATCTTGGAAAAAAAATATATTTTTTCAGAAAAATATTCTACGATGAGGGAGAACAATACTCATAAGTTCCTGGTTTTGGACCTCACTATATGTCGAGGATGTTATCCATTCTCCAAAACCAATGGCCATTGCTCCCTCTCCCAAGCTAGCAAGCTCCGCCGTATTCAGAACGGGAGCGGATTTCGAGGGCGGACTCCCGATGCAAGCCGCCGCGCAATCAGCTCAGCCAGTAACAATCTCCTCAATGGCCACTCCTTCCACTCTCTACAACGTTCTTCTTCCAGCTCGAGACAATCTGATCTTCTTCAAAGGCGGTTCGGCGCGCCGGCATGACTCTCGGCTCGGTTCAGCTGGTGTTTCCACTCGCTTTACTCGCCGTTTTTCCGGTCGCACCTTCCGTGTCTCAGCCGCGGAGGAGCAACCTACCTCTGCAGGTCTCTTATTCCGTTTACGCGTATGTACTAATACGGACTGGTGTTGTTTTTAGTTGGGTGAAGTTCTCTGCATTTGGAGGATAGGTTGGACTTCTGGTGTTGAATGTTGATACTGCAAGTAACAGTTTGTTCTGATTATTAGCAAAATGATGCATAAGCACAAATTCTGATCGATGTGTCGTTCGTTTTTATGCAGAAAATAAGGAATTTACAGGGTTTAAGTTGAAATCAATTTTGTACATTTCTTTTCAAATGTATTGATATCTTTTCCTTTCGCAGCCCGGGATCTTGAGAATGTAGTGATTATAGGATCAGGTCCTGCAGGGTACACAGCAGCTATATATGCTGCTCGGGCCAACTTGAAGCCTGTAGTGTTTGAGGGATACCAAGCAGGTGGTGTTCCAGGTGGCCAATTGATGACCACTACTGAAGTGGAAAATTTTCCTGGTTTTCCAGATGGAATAACTGGCCCAGACTTGATGGACAGGTATATATATGTGACCTTCGTTGGTCCTTAATGATACTCTGCTTTGAACGAAAGAAGATTGTTGTCTTGGTTGTCTTCATTTTATAGGATGCGAAAGCAAGCTGAACGTTGGGGAGCTGAACTCTTTCAAGAAGACGTGGAATTCATTGACCTGAAAAACAGACCTTTTACTGTGAAAAGTAGTGAGCGCAAGGTGATACTGCAATTGATAGTATTTTTGACAAACCAGCATTAAACGTTACACTGGTTGGACAAAAAAGTTCATCTTGCCATGAAATGGAAGGCATTATGATTATACATAAGTGATCTGCGCTTGCAATATACTTGATATAAAATGGGAATATGAGGATCTTGCATGAAGTTCTCTTTTCAACTTATGTTGTAATTTAGTGTTTGTGCTATCTTGACGCCTGCAATTTCCAGTGTCTGGATGAGGAACCATAGCATTTAAGATATTGTTTGCGTCATCATGTTACTCTTAACAACATGGATCAGCATTTTCCCATGCTATTTTTTGGCGTAGCTCAGATACAAAAACTAATTTGATATTGTCTGCCCGCACACTGTTAAATACAAATTTGAAGTTGCCTATGCCAGGACCTCTTCTGAATGCCACGAATCAATGTTACTTTAAATTTGTGTACATATAGAAACCGTCGTTTTTTAACTCTTCTTTTGTTATGATATCTGCAAGTCATCATTTAAGGAGGCATGATTCTCATCTGCCTCCAAATCTAGTCTTGTGAATTTGTCAAAAAGTTGTAAGTGGTTGTGGAAACTTGAATTGCACCAGTGATTGTTCAAAGGACTCCTATTTTCAGGTAAAATGCAACAGTATCATATATGCTACTGGAGCAACTGCAAAGAGGCTGAGATTACCTCGAGAAGATGAATTTTGGAGTAGAGGAATAAGTGCCTGTGCAATCTGTGATGGGGCATCCCCATTGTTTAAAGGTCAAGTCCTTGCTGTGGTTGGTGGAGGTGATACAGCTACAGAGGAAGCATTATACTTGACCAAATATGCTCGTCATGTCCACTTGCTTGTTCGTAGGGACCAACTAAGGGCATCAAAAGCAATGCAAGATAGGTGATTAAGATTGTTTACTTCTGACAGATCTGCTCTTGTAGTTTGATTTGCTCTTCCAACGAATTAATTCATGCAACAATCTGAAAATCATGAGTGAAATATTATTCTCTACGTGGAGAACTCTTTTTAATTATTCTTACCACTTCCAAATCTCAGGATAACTTTGCAAGGAAATCTTGTTCTCTCTTCCTGCTGTTGTTGTGTTAATTTTGTGTTTTTCACATTAAATATCTCCAGAACATACTGAAAACTTCTTTTTTTCTATTTCTTACATAGCATAAGATGTTGTAACGAGGCTTCAGTTACGCTCTCCTATGCATTTTTCCGGCAATGTTATAATTAAGGTTTCTTCTTTGCAATGAATATCTACTTTGCGATGAACTGGCCTTTCCTTGAAAACTAGGACAGAGAAAATTAAGTAGTCATTATGGTCATGTGGATATAAGCTTTGTTCATCAAGTTGGTCGGTGGCTTGTTAACAAATCGAGAGGGTATAAAGCAGCAGTTCTAATCTTGCTACCTTATTGACTAATTTTGCCACTTACACGGTTAATCTAAAGGATCAATAATAATTATCTGTCGGGGAATTCAACATCTTTGGAAGTAAATAAACTTTTCTGTATTATTTTCATATTTGTTGCAATCTGTAATAATATTGCTAAGCCAGACTTCTGGTATTTGCAACTTCTTGAAGAAAGATCTATAGACATACAAAGAATTCATCTTTGTTTCGTTTACAAGTATATAGCTCTTTGTCTCTTTGACACTCAGTTGTAGAGTCTTGATTATGATGATGTATCTTTTTTATACTGATCTTGCTTTCCGTAGCAATAGTTGCTTAAAGGCTCCTGGTTGTACCACAAAGCGGAAATATTGATGTTGATAGCTTATCCAGTCAAAACACTTGAATATCTCTCTTGATTTTGTGTCATTGTGATGCATGGATGGGCTATCCATTTTCAAGTTTTATTTTTAATTTTGATTCTGTACCAACTAATTGAATTTTCTGCATATCTTCCATGTATTTTTTTCTTGACTGTCTTTCAGGTCCCTGAATGTTTGCTTAACAGGTTGATTATGGCGAATGTTTCAGAGTATTTAACAACCCAAATGTCACCGTCCATTTCAATACGGAAACTGTGGATGTCGTCAGCAACACTAAAGGGCAGATGTCCGGCATATTGATCAGAAACATCAACACAAAAGAAGAATCAGTTTTGGATGCAAAAGGCTTGTTCTATGGAATAGGTCATTTGCCAAATAGTGAGTTGTTGAAAGGACAAGTTGATCTTGACGCTGCAGGCTATATTTTGGTTGATGAGGGTTCTGCAAATACTTCGGTGGAAGGTGTATTTGCTGCTGGAGATGTGCAGGTAAAATATGATCTAGAACATGTATTTTCCTGCATATATCAGTACGATTGATCTTTCCATACTTTTTATGCTCATTTGTCACAATCGTGCTTTGTTGATTTGACCTAGTACTTAATCCATATTTACATACTTGGAAAAAGTCTATTCTGCATTCAAACTACAGATCTCAGTGCCCAACACATGCCTGAAGCATATTCCCCAAACCGTCGATGGATCAATTTAGTGTTGGATTTTCCAGTTGAGGATAGTTTCCCATTGTGGTATCACATGTTTTTTCTCCCAATAAAACGTTTCTATAGAGTTTAATCTGGCTCTGTGCGTCATTGAGAGCTTTTGTTTGTAAGTACTATACCCGTGTCTTCTGTGTATTGCTTCATTTACTACCCTGAGACATACATTGCAAAATACTGGAAATGGCGAACTGGATATGCCCATAACTTCTTCAGGATAGAGTTTGTGAGTGGTGTAATATAAAATATTATGGCTAGTATGTCCCTTTGATTTGCCTGATTGAAACCAAGTATCTGCAACAAGGATTTGTTGGTCAATTTGAGTTTTATATTTTTTTGTTCAGTTGCATTAATCTTAGTTATGCTTCTCCTGTTTCTGTTTTAGTATCATGATTTTGTTACCTGTGAGCAGGATCATGAGTGGAGACAAGCTGTAACAGCAGCCGGATCTGGATGTATTGCAGCTTTATCAGTGGAAAGATATCTTACAAGCAAAGGTTTGCTGATCGAATTTCACCAGGTAGTTGAAATTGTTTGGATCTGCTGATTGAGAATATGTCTGTTGGGAGACACTTCCCGTGCTCAAAAGAACACCTAGTTTTTAAAATGCTTCGAATTCTGGCAGTTTATAAGCTACTTTCTGTAGATAATTTAAGGTTCTGTGAACCATATTCAGCTTAAGATTGTCTTTTGTAAATGAACGTGCAAAACCTAGTCAATAATCCTATGCTAAGTCGTTGGAAGGCAAAAGGACGTAGAATTGCAATGATGATTGATTGCAATTGTAAAATTCAAATGTGACAAATAATATACTATTTATATCTCTTGCACTTTTGCAGCCAGCCACTGAAGAGGTTAAGAAAGAACTTACTGACAGAGATGTAATAGAAGGTTTTGATATTACACTCACAAAGCACAAGGGCCAGGTATGAGACCCAGGTCCTAAAAGTTACCCTGCTCATTGAAATTGATATTGTAATTCTTAAGTCCATTTCCCTATGCAGTATGCTTTACGGAAGTTGTATCATGAAAGCCAAAGAATTATTTGTGTGCTGTACACGGCACCTACATGTGGTCCTTGTCGGACATTGAAACCAATTCTTGGCAAGGTGAGTCATTCACTGTAACTTGAGAAGATATTGACTCTAAATTATTAACACGTTATTAACACAGCACCTACAACTCTTATTTTTTTAAGAGTTTTCTGGTAAAGATCTAGTAAAAAATATGTTGGCCTGTTTATGGTGCTTTATTTATTGATATGAGATCGTACCATTATGTTACATGCAAGAATAGATATGATACAGGAAGGCAGTGATTATACAGAAGGTGAAATCTCCTATCATCACCTTCATTCAGTTTCCATAACTATGTCCAAAATAATATTTTTTAGTTCGGATCTCTATTCTATACTGCTTATGATTAATATAAGAAAACGGAATCCAGAGACTGCTGGACCCTACCAAGGCAGATAACATACAGAACTATGAAACACAAAGTGCTTATATTGCATTATGATGCACGCCTTAAAAATTTGAATCCAAAGTTGCTCTTGGTTGTTGAAAAACTGTACTCTGAACTTGTGTGGCAGGTAATAGATGAATTCGACCAGAGTGTCCACTTGGTTGAGATTGACATCGAGGAAGATCCAGAGATTGCGGAGGCTGCTGGAATCATGGGTACACCGTGTGTACAATTTTTCAAGAACAAAGAAATGCTCAAGTATGTTAGAAATCTGATTTTTCTTGTGTGATGTTAGTCTTGCAGTATGCTAAATAATCTACTTTGTTGCTCTATCTTCCGAAGCCAGATCTGAAGTTCTTTTTAATCCAAGTTTTGAGGCCTCCAACCAAATAAATCATCCTTCCTCACCCCTATTTGCCCCACTGCATTCTTTATGACAGTGGTTGTATTGTGAATGAAACCCCACAAGATTTATCTTACACTATTTGCATAATTCTGCATGCAGGACTATATCCGGTGTAAAGATGAAGAAAGAGTACAGGGAATTAATCGAAGCAAATATATGAGCATAAGCGCTCCGTTGATATGCCGGAGGGCTCTTAATTTTTGTGCTGCCTTGTTCCCGATTCGATTCAATTTTGATGATATATAAAAGGTAGATGAATATGCTATTTATTTTCGAGGTAGTAGTGTGAATTGTACTGTACATCCAGGATGATCTCCCACGAGTAATAATGTTACTAGTTCTTTCTTCTTTGCAGCGCTTGTAACATTTGACAAAATTTCCCACAATTCATTGATATATTTTGAAAAGGCGTTTGGAATCAACAAATGCCACGTTTTGACGAGGGGCCTTCATTTGATAAATTTTGTACCTCGAGTTTCATACAGAGATTTGGGTAATGAAGTTTCAAATTGTTTATTTATTTGAAGATATAAAGTTTAATGAGATATTGAAGTCTTTGGAATAAATAAATAAAACTTGATTCATTAATATGAAATTCTTAAATCTTAAACAGTTATTTATCACTTATATAGATATGAAATTCTTCAATGTTAAAAAGATATTTATCACTTATATAAATTTCTTAAAGTTCGGCTTGGATGGATACGAAACAATGTATTTGAAATCCCTTGGTCTCAAATTTATTTGGTTGGACAAAAATTAGTTTCCATTCCATTTCATGAATTTCAATAATAACTGTGGTGGACATTAAGGACCTTTCATTTAAATTTACCCCTCAAATAGATCATAAAACCTAACTGGTAAATAATCTATTCAAATATAGCCATGGCCTATAATAACATGCAAGTTGATTACTTTTCATGCATTTTGATTCTTGAAGCCATGCACGTTTACTCAACCCAGCGCCGGTATGTGTGAGAAATTTACACCTCTAATCTTGCTTGGTATTATCATATAAGACAATTTCGATGAGAATGTCAGACAACATCCTTGCATTTTATACCTTTTCTTGTTTTTAATTGAACTTGGTGAACTGGCTCCCATATGCCATTTTATCATCTCAAAGACGCTATTCACAATACATGATGGGATCCTTATTACTTAACAAAGATGTCTCATGGTACAGTATTAAGACTGAATATCAACAGTGAGAAAATTTCCTACAAGTTCACCGGCATGAAACATGCAAACAATGATTGATCACCCAATTATGTGATTTTGGAAATCTGTGACTTGCAGCAAAAAAGAGTAAAAAACTGTATATCTAGCCGGGGGGACAGGACTAAAATGACACATAAGTCCTTCATGTTTTTTCATCACTAAAGGCCACTCATTCAGGCCTTAGGACTGCTAAGATTCTTGAGGTCTCTCTCCTTGGCATACCACTCTGGTATTATTTTCGCAGCATGGGGGTAAAGATCTTTGTAGGCATTCTTGATAGTTCCTTCAGCAACCGTGGTGGCGATAGAGATATCTGCAGGCATAATATCTGAGATTTCAGATGGACAAGGACAAAAAACAGAACACGGACAATCTCGGAGAAAAGGGATTTGAAACATGGCATATAACTCGAAACTTTCAAGTCAACGGTATTAAACCAAAGGGCAGTAACAAAATTAATGTAATGGTAAAACTTCAAATACCTCGCAATGGTTTTTTTGAATCTGCAGACAACTGGGTGATCATAAATATTATGGCCGCCGCAATTGAAATCGGACTCCTCCTGCAAGCATAGAACAATGATAATTACCCTAGGACAAAGCGAATTCATCAACAATAAAACTTAAAATAGCAAACTGTTTTTCAGGTGAATACAAACATATAATAAACATCTCTAAACTCTACAACATTCATTTCATTCTGAGACGCCAATTGAAAAGATGAATAGCTTATATAGAGGTGACTTTCTCTTAAACTGGGAGGATGTAACAGTTGAAATTGAAGCAACGAAAACGTATAGCACAATGAAAAGAAGATGAAAATGATTAACTTCTACTCTCCAAAATATTTAGCCTTATTCAGTTCCATGTGTTTTGAGAATTTTGAAATTTCGGATATATTTCTGATTTAACATTCAACAACTCATTCTAGAGAACAGGGAAGCAAATGCTAACAACATCCACATCTTCCCTCTTTTTACACATATTCATAATTAACAAGCAACCAATCAAAAACCATGAGTTATGTACTTATCCAACTTTATCGAAATTTTTGGTAGAAGTTGGGATATTTGTGGAAATTTATCAATTTCAACGCCTAAAATAGCAAGGCTGGATCACAGGAGTGAAAGATAATAAGAAATTCGAACTATCATGGAATGTGAAATTTTGATCCAAAAAAGATAGAAAACCTTATATCGAAGTCTCCCGACTTCTGAACGGTTTCTTGGACAGCTTTGACCTCCTCATTGCTCATACCAAGATTAGAGCAAAATCGTCTCTGCAAAAGCAAGAAAGATAGGAAAACTGAGAAATTGAAATAAAATTATATTAATAGCAAAATAACTAAAATAATTCATAGCTAAATAACTATCTAATGCATTTAAAAGAAGTTTCCTTGAATAACCTTACCAGGTAGTCCCCTGCATGAATGGTACCCATCTCCATTGATTCACCCATTTCCACCTTCAGCTGTTTCACGATAAATTCTTTTGCTCGGCCAATTTCTTTTTTTGTTGCTCCAGCAACAATGGAGCATATCTCTAATCGAGATCCATAGGTTTAGACCACATCATGCACATGATAATAGCAAATGACAATTATCGACACGTGCAATTATACAAGGTAGCACCTTTCACAGTGCGTGGCTTGCCCTCTTGCCGACAAGCAATATAAATACATGCCGCGACAAGTGCCTCTAAATTTCTTCCTCTTGTGCACTTTTGATCTTCCAGCCTTTTATATATTTCACTCGCCCGATCCTTTAAGAAAATATGTGTCAAAACTCAGTGTTTGTATTCATGACAAAGCAACCAAATTCCGACATAAGCCGAATGCCAAAAAGGTAAATGATACCCAAACAAACTGAATATAATGGATATCCAATATTTGCTATTTAAAAGCTTTTTGCATTAGTAAACCAACTTGTACACACGCAAAAAGCCATGTCAATTTATATATATAAAGGTGAATTACAATTTGAGAACTTGGCTTTTTATTTGCCTATGATAAAATGAGTCATAAAATAATTGCATGCAACACTTGATCTCAACCATTTACAGCATCTCATAGAACCTCTATTTTAACTATATATTGGGATTATATTGTGTACGAGTAGAATTGATCATAGGCTAAATAAAAGGCAATACTTCAACTCATCCAGTTACAGCAAATCATGGCACCTCTATCTTAACGATGTATGATGAACAAACTAGTCGAACCAATCCTAGCCTCCAATCCCACACCCAGGAAGATAAAAATCAACAAAAGAAAAGGTGACCGCTCACGTGTAAGCTCATGCACAAAAGGAAGAGGAACTATAGATAGAAAAGATAAAAATGAGTGTCATGAATGTGGAAAAGGCAAGCGATAGATTTGATGAGTTGATCTTCAACAGATGACGTATGCATAGAGTCCACTCTCGACTCAAGAAAATCAGGGCGTAAATCCACGCACCTTAATTGTTGTGACCAAGCTCAACCTAAAAAAGTAAAAACAGTTGCGGTTAGTTATCATTACATAACTCAAAAAATGAGAATGAAACCAAGAAAAAAAATCCCTAGCTAAGTTATCAACTAGTTTGGCACTTTCATGGGAAGAAAAAACCAAACTAACAGATGCCTAACACCTGAACTATCATTCAGAGATCAGCACAACACGTTTCCCTTTTTGTAATTGGAAAAGACATATTTCGAACATTACTAAACATCACAATTAGCTGTTCACAACACGTTTCCTTTTGTGATTGGAAGACATATTTCGAACATAAATCAACATCACAATAAGCTGACTAGCAACTATAACACCTACAACTCCTAATAAAAGGGGCAAACCCTAAACGTCCATTCACGCAAATGCACCTATCAATGCTTCATCCTCACGCATCCTCTGTGTATCAAACCATTCGAAAAAGATAAAAAGTCTTGATAATACAATCTTGCAACCACATATGATCAAACAGTCTCACAAACAAACTAAGATCTTTTATTTTAATGATTAAGCTTCACCGTGAACAACAGATCCTCGAAATTTTACATAATACTAAACAAACCATTCCAAAAGAATATATCTGTATCATATCGGCATAACAAACAGCCACACACCTATCAGCCATATTAGATATAGTCTTAAAGGCCAACACAATAGCCCTGTCCGGATCACCTCCCCGGTTCTGCAACCGGGCCAGTGACGCATCGCCCGCAGACCCATTACCACCCCGAGATATAACCGTCGAAAGCGCTGCGTCAGACAGAAGAGGGTTAACGGGCCCACCAACACGGTTCGGGTCGTGATCGCCCGAATCATCAGCAAAGGTTCTCCACTCGGAAGTCTCATCGATCGAACGAGACTCGAGCACAAGCCCACACTCGGAGCAAACGGTGTCCCCTGCGGAGTGATCAAACACCACCTCCGTATTCCTCTTGCAATCGGTACAGTACGTATCCGACATCCTGCCCTGATCAAGAAATCAATAAAGTTGAAATCAAGAACGGGTCTTTCTGGGTTTAGGGGGATTTCTACACTGCTTCCTCTCTCTTTCTCTCCAGTATCCTGTGCTGTAGAGGAGGAGAGAATAAATATAGAGCAATTTTGAGGGTGAAAAGGGGTATATATAGACAGAAAAGGGATATGAATTTGGGGGTCGGTGAAGAAGCGTTGTCGGGCCGGGCCCACTCCACAACTGACAATGTCAAATATAGCACATGTTTTCTGCTTACCAATCCAGTTTTATGTTTCTCTTTCTCTCCATACGTACATATACATATGTATATATATATATATATAATATTCGTTCATCTCCAGAGGCACAGGCGAATTGATAAGACCTGAGATGATATGGGAATAACTTCCCCGGCTTCACGGGTTCGATTCTCGTGTGGAGCATATTCCCCACTGAAATATTGTGGGAGTATGCTCTGGGAATTAGTACGTTATATGCGTCCTCTCCTCCGGACCCCAGTCTACTCGTGCATATCCCTCGATTTACCACCTGTATGAGCTAAGGTGTCTCTGACCTATACAAGGGTTAGCCCATTAATGGGTTAACTTTTCTAAAAAAAAATAATAATAATAATAATCGTTCATTATATTCGTTAAATTTTTTAGCAATTCAATTTTATTGATTGTTTTAATATTAACTCCAACAGTATTGTATTTGTCTAGTAATTTATTGTTCTTTAAGAATATTTATTAGAAAATGAATCGACAATTGTTTATTGTTTTAATTCTAATTAAATCCACCGTTACACTCTGGCCTTAGCTTGTGGACTCAGTGAAAGCACTCGATTTGGCCCAGTCGGTAGCTTTCTGCTTAACGCCCGTCTTACCATGTAATCCGAGTTATGTAGTTAGGGCATCATGTATTGGGCCCTAGTTTGGCATTTAAGATTTGGGCCGAGATCGAATCTATCGAAATGTTATTTATTGGGCTCGAAGAATCAATTTTTTTTTTATTTTTATTTTTTAGGTTTATGTCCAATTGATTCAAGAGTCTTTGAATCACTTGGTGGTTGCACCCTAACATTGGAAGGAATTTATTTAGAAGGATGAGATCGGTTGCACCCAAAAATTATTAGAAGTTGGTATATAAGGATAAGAATATAGTGTGACAAAATATACGATTATGTGTATAACTTTTAGTTAATGGATTAATTTTAGGTACTATTATGTGATGACAGAATAACCCTCCTTCTCTACTTGGGAATTTCCACCAAGGCAAGGCTCGGCACATCTTTTGAGTTTCAAGATGGATTAGTTTATAAAAATGGCAGTAGGATAAATTTGGGTAAGAAAATATAACCAATATATTTATGTTAAATTTCGACATTCATTAAAATAATCAATATAATATTTGTAAGGGTTTTTGCTTTTATATATATATATATATATATATAAGTTAATGCGGCACACGTGAATTATGTTACAGTAAACAATGTAAAAATGAAAATGCAATACATGTAATAAGATATACATATTAGAATTATTTATTTATTTTATACTATAATTAGTTTGAAAAAAAAACTGGAGGAAGTTCAAAGACTTTATAGGGGTATATTTGAAAATTCATTAAAAGTGACAAAACAGTTACTCTGAGGGCATCTGCATCCATTCACGTTATAACCGCCAACTCATCACAAATCATGGGGTCCACATATACATTATATTAACACTCTATTTCTCTCACATTCATTTTAACATTAACACTTAGTATTTATGAGTCTCACTGTCCACTAATCATTATCATTTCAATTTTACATTAAATAAATATATTTTTATTTTATTTGTAATATATATGATTATATTAATTTTAATTTATATTAATAGTATTTTAATTATTTGTAGAATATCATTTATTTAAAATATGAATTTTTATACATTGCAATAAACAAATAAAAGATCGAAAAGAGTCACATACAACAAAAATAAAATAATTCACGTAAAATAGTAAATTAAATATTATTGCTATGTTGTGTCCAAAATTTTTTTTTAATAAGCAACGGCTTCTTTCTTTGTTTGTTTTTTTTATATTTTTAAATCATGAAATGACAAGCAACTGCTACAAAAAAAAATTAATTTTCTTTTTAAATATATATAGGATGGGCCAGACTTTTCTGATCCACCAACGCGTTTTCCTGCGCGTGCAATGAACATACAGTACAAATTGATGGTGCGTGCATTGCACACGCCAGCTGGCGAGTCCAAAAAAAAATATCGAATAACACGTTCGAAACTTTGAACGCGTTATTGAGGTGGCGTTTCTGCAGTGCATTAATTGTTCTCCCACATTGGTTTTAACGTTAAAAAAATGTTATAACACCCAAGTTTTCAAACTAATGCAGGTGCTCATAGGCTTTGTTCGAGAGTTTCAAAATGAGAAGAAATGAAAGGAAAAGGAAGGAAAGATTAATAAAATCTCTATTTGGGAGTTTATTTTTGTTTTGCTTATATTTTTTCATAGTTACCAATGTTTTCTCATCTTTGAGTATGAGTTATCTATCAAATGAGTATCTAACAGTAGTACCTGGGTCTTAAATTTGTTGGCTTACTAATGACTATATTTAGATGGATATGGAGCCAAGTGAAATTGCAAGAGGGTGTGATATTCGTGAAATAAGTCGACAATTAGTTGATGTTGAAGTTATTTATCGTGTTATAAATGTTTGCATACGGTGGCGTATCCGGATCCCACTTCCCGGGGGCGCAGCGGAAAAACAAAATTGGCCCGGAAAGTGTTCAATACATCAATATAAATCTAAAAACATGCATAGGGTGTTCATAGATTGCTACCTTGCTGGCGTCTAGGTGCCTGGCTCCGACCAGTTTCACGAGGAAACCGACACTTCAAACTGTAGGTGGCGGTAGATCATCAAACAGGTCCACGAGGAAACAATCTTCCTCCAATCAGCCTGCACTAGAAAGCTGATGGATTTTGGCACGGACGGAAACTCCTCGTCAAGCTGATCGGAACAAGTCCGATCAACGTATGCGGCGGCGCTTGGGCGGCGGCGCGGTCGAGAGAGGGCGCGAGAGGAGAGGGGCGGCCGTGTGTGATAGATGGAGGCTAGGTTATGAGTTGATTAGTGATTAATTGTAGCGTCAAGCGGATCGGAACAAGTCCGATCAACGTAGGCGGCGGCGCTTGGGCGGCGGCGCGGTCGAGAGAGGGCGCGAGAGGAGAGGGGCGGCCGTGTGTGATAGATGGAGGCTAGGTTATGAGTTGATTAGTGATTAATTGTAGCCCTAGACCAACTTAAGTTAATAAGGATGGTACATGGGCTTGAACCGGCCAATTGGACCTGGGGCGGGCCCAGTCCAATATATGAACGTTCGGTTCATTTAAATCATTGCGGTTTCATCATAACTTCGATCGAAGATCAGATCGGACCGATCGACTCAGTTTCCAAAATTGAATATCATGATGCGAAAAACAATTTTCAGATTACCTAGTCCAAATGACAGTTTTGCCCCTCAACAGTGGGAAATCGCAATTTCACCCCTGTTGAGTTTTAGGAAGTCGCACTCCCTAAAATCCTCTTTCTATGCTCAACACATTGAGCTCAGTTTCCGTGCGGGAATCAAGATTCCAGTACTTGTGTTATCCTCAATGGTTTAGGGATGCAGCTAGCCATGGACCCGCAATCATTTCGGCTCCGAAATCACGATTTCGGACTTTCCCAACGGATCATGGTAAAGCGCCTAGCAACATCGCGCCATGATCCCCTAGGTAACACTGATAGTGCCTGCAAGAACCAGTTGGTCGTGGTTAGCGTACAGTACGGTCCTTTCAACACATATATCCCGATCAGATCAACGACCATTGGTAAATCGAGAGTCGCTAGAGATCCGATAACTATGCATACATCTTGGAGATCAAATAGTGAATCCAGTACTTGTGTGACCCTCAATGGTTTAGGGATACAGCTAGCCGTGGGCCCACAACCATTGTGACTCCGAAATCACAAT
>KV019599.1:33044-69775 GCA_001598015.1 Dorcoceras hygrometricum | reverse complement strand
TATATATATATATATATGTTTTTGTGTTTCCGTACGTAGCATTGCCATGTTAGCTGGAATACAGACAAATTCTGTAGCATATAAAACACAAGTAACACAAGGTTAAGTGCATCAAGACATTTCGTAAGTCAAAAAGAGAGGGCACATACAAAAACAATGCCCACAAATATAAAATTAGAGTATAAAAATTGAAATAATTTTATATCAGTATTTGCTACAAATTTTAAACACTCATATATATTAAGTTTTAGTACTCACATATTATATTAATGACATATTTTCAAAGTTTTATAACAATTCTCGTCCGATAAAACATTTATGTCAATAAATATTTAAATACAGACATTAATTTGTTTTTAACGTCTGTCACGCAAATATAAATGTTAATAAAATAAAAACTATTCATATTACTTCACTTTAAAAAAAATTCAAGCACATTTAACTCCTGTGTTAGAAAATTCAAGGAGGATACTTTTGAAAATATAGGATTTTAAACGCATTCATTATCTTTACCGATGATATGATGACATATATACATATATATATATATATATATATATATATGCCATCATAACAAATTTTGGAAGGCTAGCGTGTTGACGTCTTCAATACATATAAAAAAATATGCGTTTACACGAAAAAAAAAAAAAGAAGAAAGGGAAATGTGGGTAGTAGTCAAACCAATAGATAGGAAGTACATTCTTATCTAATTTAATTTATTTCACATAAAAATTGTATTACTTTTACCGAAAGAAAATATATATAAATCGAGGTAAACGAGTTGACAGAGCCAGTTAAACTGGACTGAAAAAGTTATAATAGAATGGCACAAGCCGGACGCATCAATATTTGGTCCATTGTTTAAGATTTTATCATCCGTGCTTTGGATATGCCAATTTGTAATTTTGTTGTGCTATCATCGAATCAGGTTGTTCATAATCTTGTTAGACAGACTGTTTCCGGTAGATGGTCTAGTAGAAAGAGTCACTCATTCTCCTACTTTGACTCCTCGTGTTGTAATTCCAGATTTGGTTTAATAAAACATGATGATGTATCGCTTTTGTCCTCGGGTTCTATCCAGAGAGTTTTCTTCCACCTCTATTAAGGGAAAGTCGATTTCGCCTTCTCCAGATAATACTCAACCGAGTCCGACCTACTTTTACTAACAAAGTTAAACGGTGTCGAGGAAATATCCGGTGAAACTCATCCGATTCTTAAATCAACCTTCTTTTTTAGCTAACATACGAGTGTAGAACAGAAAATGAAAACATGAATTCCTATCATTGAACGTAGCGCTCATTTTTCTACATCAATGTGCGTGATTGATGCACCACATGTTGACCCTTGATTTGAACTCGAGACGTGATCTATCTTCGGCGCTCGAGGGGACTTCTTCTCATCCGGGTAGAATTCTCCAAATCCTAAGGAGCGTGGATGTCCAGTGGTATCAAAATCCACTATTTATTTTTTAAAAAACAAAAACTCAAATTTATTTGGATAGGGTGTACATCATTTTCAGTGGACTGTACGTTTCCAAATAACGTTTGCCATATTTTATATGAGTGAAGACAAAGTCCTTACCATTTGTTACACTTGGTATCAAGTGTTCATCACAATGTTAAAAAGTTTAACAGTTGGTCTTTATTTTGTTATATTTGTGGGCAGCATAGTCATATAATTGACTTGATTGATATCTTATAATTTATTTGATTGATAGATACCAAGGTACAAATTTGACATTAAATTAGTATTAAGCTATGAGTGGACATGAGGAGTTGCACCTAGTTTTGGTGTCGATAGGTTGTGTTGTCCGTCTCATGACTTCGAGGAAATGTGTGCGTCATTGTTGATCATTTTTCATAAACCTTTGATAATATTCTTCTCAGTTTTCTGTCGTCGATCATATCCTAATAAAGGTAGTATTATATACTATGATTTATTATTTCGTTTTTAGAGTTTACCTAGTCAATAAGATAAGACGATGCAATACTAGTAGTTTAATTCAAAGCTTCCAAGATCCTCCAAGGAAATCACCGATCTCTTGTTCATTCATATGTGTTTAACCCAATACATATACATTTTTTTAAAACTGAATTAGCCATCGTACAATATGTAATGTTCAAATGGTTTTCTAAGACTTTTTGCAATAATTGACCAGAAAAAATCACCAAATAAATATATCGACACAGATATTATGATACAAAATTTTAAATATAAGGACATATATATTGTTATACACTGAAGAGAAATATATTTGTTGTCTTTTCGTAAGTTGCAACTAGCCTAAATTTGGCAAGTTACATCATTTTAACAACAGCTTGACGATCTAATTAAGCGAAATCTATCGAGTTTACTAAGTGCAACAGTGATGATAAGTTAAAAATAAACAAATAAATAAGTCAAATGTTAAGATTACACCATGATTAAAGGAAAAACAAAAGAAAAACTAAGCTGAAATAGTAATTAATCAGATGTTGAAGTATGTCTAATAATTATAGTGAACGAAAAATATGTGAGACTAGTCTTTTTCTAGCCAGAGAACAAAATGCAACAGGATGTATATAAGATTTAACAACTAACAAAACATTGTAGAGTTTTAAAATGAATTTCACAAGAGTTTTGAATTAACCATTCCACTTTCTTGAGTCTTCAAAAGACTTTAATTCATGGACAAGGACAAATGCTTTATGAAAAGTTTATGAAAACTCTTTTTGAAGAAAAAAAGTTTATGAATATGACGGATTTATGCTTATTGTTCAAAATTCAGAGATTTTGAATGATATTAAATGTTCTAGTTTCAATGGTAATTAATGAACTTATAGTGGGGACATTGTAGAAATTACCGAAAAATAGTTATTGCTTATCCAAATCGATATTGGACTCAGATATTATCCATATGCTAGCATGAACTCAACCAACAATGAAAGAAAATGTCAAATAACAATGATAAGTATTAACTTGTCAGGCCCCATGCTAATTACCAACAATTAACACAAAAATAAGCGCATAATTACGGAAGCTTAAAATCAGGGCTTAAAAATTTTTCGAAATACAAAGGCCTGAACTTCAAATCATACGTTCAAAATATTCGATATTCAAAATATAAGTTAAATCAACTCAATACAGCAAGTAACCACATAAATCAATTCAAAAGATAGATCCCCAAATACATGATAACACGGGGCATTCCCCGGTTCAATACATATAATAAATAAACTGGGACTCAAGGATGCGGGGATCGACCAACTGAACTTCCACTCGGTCCAGCTTGGTTACCTGAAACTCCTGCAAATGGGCAACACAGACCCAAACAACAAAAGCAGGAAAAGAAATACGAGGTCAAGCCTCAGTACGAAGAACTATCAAAGCAGTAAACATGCAACAAGCTATAATCAATGCTATGAATGCATGAGGGCTATCAAAAAGTCGGATAGCTAGACCAGTCTATCAACTGGCAACTCAAATCAAGCCTCTATACCACGCACAGCCAATCAGCCGGTGGAAATCATCGGTCCGTGATCATCGGGGCCCGTCAGCCCATCACAGCTCGGTGGTAGACACTCGAATCCGGTAGTCACCACTCCGACGATAACGTTGGACTTTTCGGGCACGACTCAACAGTCGGCCAGTCACAACGTGGCACCCAATCAGGTTATCAAATCAAATCTGTCAATTCAGGCTCAATATGTATGCATGATGCCAATCAATATCAATGCTCAATGCATACAATGTACAATACGTGAATCAAAACATATCTCAATCAATTCTAGCATGTAAACTCACGTAAGCCACATAACAGCAGTTCACAACATCGAAACATAGTCATGTTCACGCTCAAACTGCTAAGAGCTGCTCAATTCCAGTCGCAAGCTATCCAGTCGCAAGCTATCCAGTCGCAAGCTATCCAGTCGCAAGCTATCCAGTCGCAAGCTATCCAGTCGCAAGCTATCCAGTCGCAAGCTATCCAGTCGCAAGCTATCCAGTCGCAAGCTATCCAGTCGCAAGCTATCCAGTCGCAAGCTATCCAGTCGCAAGCTATCCAGTCGCAAGCGCTAAACAAAAGCTGGTATAATCCTCAAAACTGGTACCAGACGCAACACTCGAAACGCAGCGTTTCAACTTAACCATACGACGTCGCGTTGCTCCCTCGACTGGTTTCTCACATCCACAGCTGGTCATCCAGTCGCAACACTCAAAACACGGTGTTTAACTCAATCAAACGACGTCACAGCGCCCACGTCATCAATTCCAGTCGACGCAACACAAAAGCAACGACTGCCAGACGCAAAACTCAACGACTGAAATTCGAAATCCATCCAGACGCAAGCTACCATACCGCTGCGACTGATTGTTCTAAAAACTAAAGCAACGCCTGAATTCAATATCCACCAGCCGCGAGCTACAGCAACTATCAAATTTCAATTCTTACCAGTCGCGGCTACAGTACGGTTGATTCAATACTTTGAGGAATTAGACAACTCTAAAACTTCAAAATTCACATGGCTAATCTCAAACAATAAAATTAACCACTAATCTAAATCAGAATCCTCACATAACTTGTTAAAAATATTAGCAACTGGTATTTAGCTACTCGTGTCGATATAACCAATTTTTATTAAATCAGGTCAGTGACCTATAAACGGATTTTACAAGTTATGACGGTTAACTATAACCAAATTTTACTGGTGGGGATGGATAGTTTGTCAGGCCTCGTGCTCACATCAGAGATTAACCACGCAGAAACAAGCGGAAGCAACTAAAAAGTGGTTAAAATTTTTGCTTTTGCCTGACGGATTTAAAATAGATAATTTAAAAATACAAGATATTCAAAATAATCACAGTTTTATAAATCCACAACAGCACCAACAGTCAAGTACAACAACTGCCCAACGGCTGAATACAACACAAGTACTGATAGACGGCCAGTTAAATAGAGCCAAGCATCACCCGGGACATCCCACCCGCAGTGATACCAGTGCATATAAATACTATACATAACTGGGACACTCTAACCACCTCCTGGGGCACCACCAGGTGGATCAAAACCTCGACCAGCTGCATATCCTGGAAAACCTGAACACAACAACAAGCAACAACGAAACAAGCCCCAGAGGGACAAAGGGGTCAAACCCCAGTACGGAGAGCAACTATAAAACAGTTATGAACAGCAAAAGATAAGATGCAGATGCTATGCATGAGAAGCAGAACAACAGCTGAAGGCTTCGACCTCAACAGGGAGCCAAAGAACTCAAAGCATAGCTCACAACTGACGACAGATTCTTCAAGGAATAGTGGCCACGGTGTGTGTACAAGCATATGGGAATTACCCACTCATCTTTACACCACACCCGAATACCAGATGCATCAACAGCTCAACCTGCCGTTGCCCAACCCATGAACTGTGGTAGTTAACCACTAGGCATGGTGGCTAACAGATCCCAGCAGGGAGATGAGAGTGCGGTATTGCCGCTCGCCCTCGCATCATGGACGTAACAGAAACAGCACAACAAGGCAAGGCTACAACAGTTGAAATGGAAATGACAATGCGTATGCAATGCAACAGCTGAACTAGCACATAAACAACAAGGCAATGCATACACATCAATCACGCATAATACCCATGCCAGATCCACGCTGTAAAATAAGTTCCGTACCTTAACTTCTGAATTATCCCTAGCACACACAGATTGCCACAATGAAAGTCCTAGAAACGCAGATCCACCACCTGCTAAGCCAATACAAGCAATTGCTCAAGGACTACAACTCAGAAACACAACATCTGGGAGCTACGCCTCCACCAGCGCTAGATCTACCTTTCCATCACCACGAAAAGCTCTAATCAAAGCTTAAAGGTAGAATCTTTACTTACCCCAAAAATCTAGGATAGGATGCGAAATCCGACGCTTATGCTAACAGACTAGAGAAGAGAGATGTCTTAGCGATCCTGCGATCCTCTTCCAGCTCCTCCAAAGCCTTCTAAAGAGGTATAGAACAAAGCGCCTTAGCAAGAGGAGTCCAACGCTACCACTCTCACTCTCGTCGGAGCTATCTACCGACTGCAATTGAAACGAAGAAGATTACTGTGAACAGTAACTAGGGTATCGCGATAAGATAAGGTTCACGGGAAATATTTCTAAGTGTTGGGGAAACAATGATAGAGAACAACAGCTAAGTCCCCTATTTAAAATCACAACTGACTACTGAAAAACAGGTCCACCAACAAACTCAGTTGTCACAACTAATATTCCCAACCAATAGCTGAAATCTCGCATCAGCTATGTCCTATCGCTATAGCTGAAATCTCGCATCAGCTATGCCTATCGCTAAACAGCGAATAACTCAACAAAACGTCGTACGCACGATACTACCGCTGGACACGTCACCCGCTAGTCACCGTTCGATCACTAACCAACAGCTAATCAATACGCAACAGCTGATCTCTCGCAACAACTGAATACGCGCTAACACACCAACAGCTGAATCTCCTAGCGCTAATCCAAAACGACGTCGTCTCGACTAATCCAAACGACATAGTTTCGCTACCCGCTACGAAACACGCTAACACGCAACGACTGAATCCAACGTCTGAAATCTAACGAAGCACTGCTGCTCCAACTGATTCCTACTGCTACAGCTGATACACACATCTGAATCAGATGTCACCAACAGCTGACTCAACAGCTGATACTCAAACAAACGTCTCACATGCAACGTCTGATATCTTTCCAACCGCTGATTCTAACACTTAACGACATATGATGGCTACACCAAGAACATCGACCAACATCTGAACGGCAAAATGTTCGGGTCTCACATAGTTAATTTAATTTTATAAGTTGTGATGGTTGAGAAGATAAAAATGTGTTTAACATTGAATTATATAAGTTGTGATGGTTGAGAAGATAAAAATGTGTTTAACATTGACTTAACTAAATATGTAACTGTTCCAGGCATATAGGCGAGTTGGTAAGACATGGGGTGACGTGAGATTCTGGCTTCATGGGTTTGATTCTCGTGTGGAGCGTATTTCTCATTAAAATATTATAGGGGTATGCTCTGTTGGCGCAGCGACGGGTCCGGATCACGCTCCTGGGGCTCAGCGAAAGTTTTAGAAAATTGATAATTATGATGCAAAAATCAAATTTTCGGACCACTAAATCTAATTATGTCAGGTTTACTCCCATTAGCTAAATATGGAAGTCCTACTTCCTTAACTAATTTTGGAAGTCATACCCAACCTTCTTCCTATTATACTCAACATTTTGAGTTCCATATCCATACGAAATTGGGAAATCAGTACTTTTGTGATCCTCAATGGTTCAGGGATACAGTTAGTCATGGGCTCTTCCTTAACTAATTTTGGAAGTCATACCCAACCTTCTTCCTATTATACTCAACATTTTGAGTTCCATATCCATACGAAATTGGGAAATCAGTACTTTTGTGATCCTCAATGGTTCAGGGATACAGTTAGTCATGGGCTCACAACACATGTTTGTACTTACCCATCAAAATATGGTAAAGCGTCTAGCAACATTGCTCCATGATCCCCTAGGTATCACTGATAATGTCTTCAAGAATCAATTTGTCATGGTTAGCGTACAGTACGGTCCTTTCATCTCAAATATCCCGATCGAATCAACGATCATTGGTAAATCGAGAGTCGCTAGAGATTCGATAACCATGCATACATCTTGGAGATCAAATAGCGATATCGCATGTGCTACTAGGTAAACTCATTTACCTAAAGCACATCTAGTACTCTGGTCAGATATTTATCACGCTATTATCTCCTCAAATAGCATAGGATATCAACAACAAGGACGAGCGGTAAATCCTCGACAATGAAGCATCAACCCCTGCATGCATCGGGACCTCACCCAATATCACCATATGATTACCCCAACGGAGTCGGTAAATGGATCAAAGTAAGACACCTATCATGTAGAGTCTCAATGACGTTTCGAGTAGTAAGACTAATATGTACAACCAAGACCACGTTTTAATCCACTGGACAAATGATAACCAACTGAAAAGTTCGAACGAGAGTAGTTCTATAGATCACCAGGTCACTATCTATCTACCTGCTCAGAACATCTCTATGTTTCATACCAATGAAACGTGGTACTTTGCATCACAGATGCTAGTCTCAAGCTCGGGCGGCCCTCATCCTCTTTTGGATGGTCCAATCGACTAAAAACTAGTTTAGAACACACATTGACTATTAGATGTGGTTCATTATAGTCATTAAATGCACTAGCACATCTAACATACACTATAGTGTATTCAAGGTCTTTATCGAAGAATATATAATCATAATAATGAAGACAAAGAATGCCATAAAAGAATGCGAATCATAAATAAAGATCGTTTTATATAAAGTCAATAGAAGAAAACCCACATATCACAAGTTGGCTAGTTGGACACCTACTCTAACATGCTCTGGGGGTCGGCTTGCTATATAAGTCGTCTCCCCCAGGTTCTTATCTATCCGCGCGTAACTCTCGATTTAAAACATGATGGATCAATAGATTTCTAAATTATACAGGGGTTAGCATTTTAAAATACTAATCTTTTGAGAAAATAATAAATAAATATGTATGTAGTCTAAACGGGTTAGTGACCGTTTGTCATTAGTACTAAATAATATTAGCCGTGAAAATAATTGTTATTTGGTATAAAGTATTATGTAATAGCTTGTGATTAATCTCAAATCCAAAGAGCCAACGTTTCTAATTAGAAGAAAAATCATTAATGTTTTAGTATTTAGATTAGATTGAAGGGTTCAACTGACACGATTTTCATTAAAAGATCGATAACCATAATATTTTTTTTTTGCAAAAAATATTTTATCACAGAACAGCAGTCAATTATAGAATTGTTTAAATAAGATAAATGGTCTATCTCCTAACATGAGCAATGAAAGAATCAAGCTCCAGCCGTGTGACTCCACCTTCCTCCACGGATCTCCGGACAACTCTGCTCAGCTCCGCCGCCCTCCGCCGCATCTCTTTCCCTTCCTCCGAATTCATCAGCCTTCTCAAAGCCATTGAAATCGCCTCCGCATCCACAACTTCGTGCCGCCGAGCCCAATCCTTCACAACAATGCCAATTTTCAGCACTTTTGTGATCAAAACGGTGTTTCTTGGCTGGTCCGAGTGCATCGGCCACGCAGCAACCGGAACCCCCATTGAAATACTCTCCATGCATGAATTCCACCCACAGTGACTCAGAAATCCGCCGGTCGCAGAGTGGTTCAGGATTTCCAGTTGAGGCGCCCAGTCTCTCAAAATGATCCCCCTCTCTTTAACTCTTTCTTCAAAATGCTCTGGTAATTCAGCTCTTCTATCTTGATCTCCGGCGGCGGAATTTTCTCCCCGATCTGCGTCTCTGAAAACCCAGATGAACTTCACCTCGCTTTCTTCCAGCCCTGTTGCCAGATTCTTTATTTGTTCGTCTGGTAATGAAATCGTCGTTCCAAACGAAATCAAAACCACTGATTCAGGCGGTTGTTTGTCCAGCCATTTGAGGGATTCGTGGCGTGATCCATCTTCGTTTTTTGTAGTAAAATTCATCGGGTTGAAAGGCCCTATAGCCCAGTGTTTCTTGTTTTGTTCTTCAGACAGCTTTTTAATGAAACCCATGAATTCACCCTCGAATACTCTGCTGGAATTGTAGAGGCTTCCTGAAGTTAAAGCAATGTATTCGTGCTCTCTCGCAATCAACTCCATGAACTCTTCTGTGAAGCAATCTTCGAGAGAAGGGATTTGCAGTTCCTGTAATATTTTTTCATTAAGGGGCACTGTATTAATAGTGGATTTCTCCGCTTCTTCCCTGAAAAAGCAAAATATGGCGAAAGCTGAAACACTGTGGAAAACGTAGGATTCAGCTTTTGGTATTGAAACAAAATCCTGAACAACAGAAGACATCATGGAATCATGGATTATCACAATCCTGTTCGCTGCAATTCGTGAAAGTGAGCGAACGAGGGCGGCGAACGGCTGCCGGAGTTGGGAGACTGAGTTGAACAATGGCTGCAGATGTGAAGGGAATTTGTTGGCGGTGTTTGGGTTCAGAGGTAGGGATGGGATGTGAAATCAGGAGTTGGGAGTTCACAAAAATGGACGTTGGAGGTGGACAAAGGGTCCCAGCCATGGACCCGGAGTTTCGCCTGTCGGTTGTGGGTGGCGGTGCTGACGTAGTAAACAGGTATATTGTAGGCGGCGATGAGTCGGCTGAGATGGAGGAGCTGGTTGAGGTGACCTTGTGCCGGTAGAGGAAGCATCACAACCACCACTTGGTGTCTTTCTATGTCGTTTTCTTGGCAGCCGTGCTCCGGCAAGGAGCCGCCAACAGCTGCAGCCATGGGACGTGGCACAAAATGTTGGAACTTCGATTGTTCGAATGTGTTTAATGTTAATGTGCCACGGTTTTATTTATAGTATAGACTTTGTAATGTGCAAATATATCATGAATAAATGATGTATAATTTAATATGTTTTTCTACGGTTTTAAAGTCCTGTAACAATACTAGGTTATGTTTGGTCCAGCGATTGAATTAGAAGATCTCATCCCCACTAGGCTATGTTTGGCCCAGCGTTTGAATTAGATGATCTCATCTCCGGTGCATCGTATCAAACACTATTTTAATTTTCAAATATAAAAAATATTATTTATCTCGCATAAATATTTATTCACATCAATAATATCAAATATATTATTTATATCATATCAATCAAATCAATAATATGTTAACATATATCAATCAAATCAATAATAATTTATCATATATCAAACTTTGATTAAAATTATATCGTTATCTCTCGTAACTTTTTGTAGTACCTATATATTTAAAATGATAAATATGTTATTTCATTTTATCTTAAATTATCATTCAAAATAACATATTTTAATTTATTAAATATAATTATATTCAGCTAAGATTTTTAATAATCACTATATATATCACATCCATCTCTTCGTATCCCAAACCAAACCTAATCCAGGCTTGATGCACACGTCACATGAATTCTTAGATACTATATAGATGCTTAAATATATTTATACAAATTTGATATGGTGAGCACCCCACATGGGCATCAGGCTGACGTGGTAGCACTAGGAAGTGTCACGTCAGCCTGGTGCCCACATGATGCTCATGTAGGATGCCCACCATATCATTTCTTTTATATTTATATTTAACACAAGGTATTCCAAGAATTTAGTGACAACGACAATAATTATGAAGCTTTTACTTTGCCCTTTACGGAGACTCTCTTGTTTGACTTCACATGTGATGGGAATACGAAGTGATTTGGCATTATTTTAAAGTAGTATCAATTAAGTGTGGCCGTTTTGTATTTCATAATTTGAGGAAATTTCTGTGTTCATTATATGATATACTTTAGTGTTAAATATGTCTTGTTATCAACTCCTAATAGACTGTAAGAACACTGTGCGGGAACAAGATTGCTTTCATAAATTAATTTCAATCACTGATTTAACATGTATATGTTAATACACCTAGAAAGTGGGATAGGGACTTTTTATGATGTGGGTATATTTTTTTTTAAGAAAAAAAGGTTTGGTCGAATCCCTCGTATAGGTCAGAAGTCCCTTAATCCATACAGATTTTAAATAAAGGGATATGCGTCGGTGGACAGAACCTGAGGTGGAGGACTTATATAGTAGGCCGACCCCCAGAGCATATCCCCACAATATTTCAGTTGAGAATATGCTCCACATCAGATTTGAACCCGTGAAGCCGAACGATTATCCCACATCACCCCAAATTCAGAGATATGTGCGGGTAGTGATGAGTCGATTTTGTTAGACGTTTGCACATTTTTAACGACATTTGCACATTTTTTTAATATATATATATATATATACAGACGCACACACATTTTTTTGTCCTCTTAAAAAGCAACATTGCCTATTAGCCTGATAATAACAGTTTTTTTCGAAGGCTAGCATGTTGACGTATGGGGGAAAAACCAATGGCTTCAATACAACATATAAAAAAATTATGCGCTTACACTAAAAAAAAAAGGAAATGAGGGTAGTAGTCAAACCAAATTGATGGAAGTAGATTCTTATTTCATTTAATTGATTTCACATAAAAATTGTATTACTTTTACTGAAAGAAAATATGTATATTAAGGAGTTTACAGAGCCAGTTAAACCGGACAGAAAAGTTATAATAGAATTGCACAAGCCGGAAGCATCAATTTTTGGTCTATTTCAAAGATTTTATCATCCTTGCTTTGGATATTCCGATTTGTAATTTTGTTGTGCTATCAGGTTGTTCATAATCTTGTTAGAGAGACTGTTTCCGGTAGATGGTCTAATAGAAAGTCACTAATTCTCCTACTTTGACTCCTCATGTTGTAATTCCAGATTTGGTTTAATGAAACATGATGATATATGGCTTTTGTACTCGGGTGCTGTCCAGAGAGTTTTCTCCACGTTTACTAAGGGAAAGTCGATTTCGCCTTCTCCAGTAATACTCAACCGAGTCCGACCTACATTTACTAACAAACTTAGACTGTGTCGAGTATGTTTCCGGTGAACTCATCTGATGCTTAATTCAGCCTTCTTTTTTAGCTAATATATGATAAGAACAGAAAATGAAAACATGGTTCCTAGCATTGAACGTACCTAATGTATTTATAGGGAGGGGAGGGAGACAACTAAAGCTGGTTCACGTGTGAAGAGGTATTTGCGACAATGTTCATGGATTAGTCATTAATGCTAACGCTCATTTTCCGCATCAATGTGCGTGATTGATGCACCACGTGTTGACCCTTGATTTTGAACTCGATACGTGATCTATCTTCGGTGCTCGAGAGGACTTCTTCTCATCAGGGTAGAATTCTTCGGATCCCGAGGAGCGTGGTTGTTGGATCTGTTTTTACATATCAGAATCTTAATTTTGATTAATACAAAACCTGATATTATCTCACTAATGATTTAAGATTGATGTGCTTGCTAGACTTAAGAAGACAATGAGAAATCCAAACTGGAACAATGAGGGAACGCCTAAGCTGGTCTAGTTGAAGATATCTACGTTGGAACAGTGAGGAGACGTTCGAGCTGGTACAGCAGAAGGTAACCAGATCGCAAAGGACACCAAGCTGGTTCACCAGCTTGATGCAAGAGCTGTTCAAGTGCAGTTTACAAGCGCAGTAATCAAGTACAGATCAGAGTATAAGCGTAGTGATCAAGTGCAAGTCAGATCACAGAGTGCAACAATAATCAGTTCAGCGTAGGAAATTCAATCCAGTGAAAGCTGATTCAGAACTGATTAGAAGATCCCAAGAAGAAGGGATATAATCACTGGTGCAAGATTGCAGTTCTTCGAGGATAAGATTTAAAGTACCTACGAAGAACTGGCTCAATCAACCAGAAAAAGATTGGTGTACTTCTTGATGGTTTGGAACAGGTTTCTGAATGGAACAAGAGAACAAGCAAGTACACATGATCAAAAAAGACCAGCTCAGATTCAAGAAAACCATATCAGGAAATCTGGTTAAGCTGGATGCTTATGAGAGAGATGGATTTATTGTGGACGATGTGGAAGATGAAGAAGAATAAATTTGGAGGCAAGAATCTGTGAGTAGTTTGACGAGCTCGAGGTGACCCCCATAGATGGAGATGAGGAAGAATCTGAAAGCAGGATAAGTCTCCATAGGTCCAGCTGATACAGAGAAATACAGATGAAGTAGCAACCAGCTCAAAGCAAAGCAGAACAGAGACAAGCTGGTTAAGATCAAACCAGCTTAGCAAGCAGAACAGATGTTATCTGAGGTCAAGAGCAGAATTGGACAAAACGACAAGCAAGCGATTTGAACACAAGATTATATGAAGCTTGATTATCAGTATTCAAATCGATTTTTTGTGTTGTCTTCTCGAAACAGTGCTCATATGCGAAAAAATCATAAAGTCTGCAGAAACATTTAATGACAAAGGACACAAAGCACAACCTTGTCAGAAGACTTTTCAACGGCTACAACTCTGTGCCCAACGGATTGTATTTGCAAAGAAGCTTTATATATCAAGAGCAGAATCAGCACTGATTAGAAGAGCCCAAGAAGAAGGGATATAATCACTGGTGCAAGATTGCAGTTCTTCGAGGATAAGGTTTAAAGTACCTATGAAGAACTGGCTCTATCAACCAGAAAAAGATTGGTGTACTTCCTGATGGTTTGGAACAGGTGTCTGAATGGCAAGAGAACAAGCAAGTACACATGATCAAAAAAGACCAGCTCAGATTCAAGAAAACCATATCAGGAAATCTGGTTAAGCTGGATGCTTATGAGAGAGATGGATTTATTGTGGACGATGTGGAAGATGAAGAAGAAGAAATGTGGAGGCAAGAATCTGTGTGAAAACCCAAAAAAAAAAATTCGGGTCAAAACAGATCTCTCCCGGTCAAAACAGACCTCTCCTGGTCAAAGAAGACCTATCCCGGTCAAACCAGATCTCTCCTGGTCAAAGCAGACCTCTCCCGGTCAAACCAGATCTCTCCTGGTCAAAACATATCTCTCTCGGTCAACTCAGATTCGTCGGTCAACTCAAATTCGTCGGTCAACTCAGATTCGTCGGTCAACTCAGATCTCTCTTGGTCAGCAGAAATCTGGACAGTCAGCAGAAATCTGGACAGTCAGCAGTCAACAGAAATCTGTAGTCAGCAGTCAACTCAGCTTTGACGACGGAAAATTCAGATTTCTCCGACTGAATTCAGACCTCTCCAAATTCAGATTTCTCCACGAAATTCAGATTTCACGACAAAAATTCAGATTTTTGGCTCACAAATTCCAGAAATTTCTTCACGCATACAGGACAGATTTCACGCCGGTAACTGCCAATTTGAGAGGAATTTATGACCAATTAAGTCTCTCAATTCAAGGCTTTAACCTTGCGTTTGTAACAGTAGGTTTAATGACCATTGAATTTGAGATTTAATTCTGAAACGGCAGACTCTTGATTACCCTTCCTTTGCACCTATAAATACCAGACAGAACCTCAGAGTTTTCCACACCATTTCGAAAATCACTCAGTAAGAAAAGCAGCAAACTCACGTTGAAATCCTGCAGAAATTCTGCCAGATTCCATAGTTGAATTTCTGCATAAATTGAAACCCAGCGCCGTGTTCCAGAATTTTTGCTACCAGACTTCGTGCACCAGAATTTTGGCAAAAGGCTGATCAAATCCTGCGCGTTTGGAACCGCCCAGATTTTAGACTTCACACTTTTTACCATTTCAGACTTCAGATTGGTAAGTGGGCTTTTGCTATTATTTTCGTTTGTTATATTATATGTATTTGTTAGGACCGATTTTGATACTTAGCAGGCGCTGTTGTCAAGAATTAAAAATTTTGCTCGCTGCTATAACTGGATGAGGTGCAATACCTCTGGTTCTTGAACACTAAAAAACGGAGCACCGGACACTGATCTGGTATGTCTGTTATGCGTGCTAAATTAAATGCAAGTGCTGAATGAATAACAGAATACAATACACAATGATTTGTTTATGGAAGTTCGGACTTCAATGTCCTACGTCTCCCCTTCTTCCTCCTCGGAAGGTTCCACTAGAAGATTTGATCTATACATCGTGTACAGACCCGATCCCGCAACCAGCAGCTGCGAGGACTCCTAGACTCTACCAGCCCTCGGCTGTTCACTCAGAACTTGTTTAACGTCTCTGTTCAAAGACTACATACACAGAGTTTAACGTCTTCGTGCTTGGATGGGAACTGATTTGCATTTGGGTTTTGAGATTCATTCACTATACAATGACTGTGAATGAATCTCTGTGTGTGAGATTTTTACAATGAAGCGCTCAACTCTCTGTTTCTTTATTTCTCACATACTAGGGAAGTTGCTTCTACATAAGCTGATTCTAGCTCAGCTGTCAACTGCAATAAGCTTCTCTACGAATGATAGTTGACAGCTTTGCTTCAGGTTCATTTTCCCTTTGATTGTTGTCTACTATTAATTTTATCTTTTCTGTGCAACAACAACTGTTCTTCAATGGCGTTCTTCTCGTATATAAGCCTCTGTTTGAATTCAATCCGTTGGACACAAATTCTTCCCGTTCAAAATATGTCTTGTAAAGTACAGACAGGGATTTGTCCTTGTGTCCTTTTCTTTGCAGGCTTTTGTCATCTTGTGATTTGCCTTTTACGTTCCAGCAGCTGGTTGCTTCTTAATGCTCTTTGTTTAACAGCTGATTGAAACATGCTAGTGCGCAACAGCTGTTTCATCTTCTCCACTGCTGAAATCACCTTTTGTTTGCAACTTATTTTTCACGACTTCTGCTGATATTTGTTTCGCTCCTTCTGTTTGCTTCTCCTTTTCATTACTATAGTTGTACAATTGTGCGCTCAAGGAATCAGTCGTTGCAACTCTTAGCATAAGATGATGTCACTCTTACTGATCGCTTCTTCCTTCACAGAACCTTCACAACTTGATCAACTGCTGATATCATTCTCTTTTCGCGTTCTTCCTGCTGAATGCGATTTTCTACACCTGCTGAATTATTCTTTCTTTTGGCGCTTCAACTGGTCGATCTGTTGATACAGCTTCTGTTCAATTGTTCAACTACTGATATGTTTCGCTTTTCATCATCTGCTGAACCATCTTCTGTTTAATTGCTGGATTTTTGCAACTGCTGGATTGATTACTCCAGTTGGTTCGATCTCTTCTGCTGATTAATCTTTGTGAGTCTGGTTCATCTTCACCAGCTGGTATCAACTTTGATTAAGCTTTGTTCTTTCTTCCATTATTGCAACGGATGGTTTTTTTTCTTCTTCAATCCAGTCGACTGGTAAAATGCAGCGACTGGTTTATCTTTTCTTTTAACTCTCGACTGCTTTATTTTCAACTACTGCTGCGTCTGGAATTCTTCAGACTTCAACAACTAATTGTTCCAGACTTCATTTCAACAACGTCTGGTGAATTGGAGAAATCTGTTTATCAAACGATGTTGCTCTATCGCTTTTCTTCACAACGTTTAACCAGATTTCTCCTTTTTATCTTCGAACCAGATTTCTCCTATTTACATCGAACCAGATTTCTCCTATTCGTCAGTGTTTGTTCATAAGATCTCTACTGTTCATCATCGTTCCAGATTTCTTTGTTTATGCGATACACGTTCCTATTTCTTCTCATGCTCAATTCCAGACTTCACCAGCGTTTCACAACTTCTCTTCACAGTGTTTGAGCAGACTTCTCGTATCAATACTAAATCAGACTTCTGTTTTCTTCTCTTCACTTTCTGTCGACATCTCCCTTTAACAGATATTTCTTCTCCTGTCATATTTAAGTTCTGCACACTACGTAGAATTGTCAGTAACACAATAATAGGTTTTGTGTAATTCAAAACTTAATCAGGATCTGTTTACACAGATCCATCAGTATTATTCATTTCGAAAATTCAGTATTGAAACCTACTGTTCGAGCACCTTTTTGTTCAGATTTCTGTTTCGTTTCAAGCTCCGTTTGCACTGATTTTTGCTATCGTAATATGGGTCTACGGAATATTTCGCACTCTGGGTTGCTTGATGTAACCACATGGCCTCGACCCCTTAGAGGAGTAAAAATTAGGGACTGATCAGTAAATCATAGATACGAAGTAATCATCAGTGCTATCTGTCATGCTATGCTCGGTTATATTATACTATGCTCTGTTATGCTCTGCTCTGTTCCGATTATGTTCTGCTCTGAATTCAGTCATATATGTATATGTATAATTGTTATGCTCGAATGGTATCCCCCACTTGCTGAGTGTTTCCCCAAACACTCACCCCTTACTTCTCCACCCATATAAGAACGAAGAACAGGTCGAAGAAGAAGAACAAGAGCTGTTCTGGGGCTGGTGAAGATTCAGCTTTCTGTTAATGTTTATTTATGTAATTTTGCTTCCGCACTCTGTCATTCAAATTTCTCTGATTTTCATATGTAAAAACAATACATATTTTTTGGTTATGTAATATACTGGTTTGAGCTATGCTATGAGGCTTAATATTTTACAATTTTTTTAATTGTTTAATATTGTCGGTGTCATGAGTCTCGGTCTCGGGGCGTGACAATCTGTGAGTAGTTTGACGAACTCGAGGTGACCCCCATAGATGGAGATGAGGAAGAATCTGAAAGCAGGATAAGTCTCCATAGGTCCAGCTGATACAGAGAAATACAGATGAAGTAGCAACCAGCTCAAAGCAAAGCAGAACAGAGACAAGCCGGTTAAGATCAAACCAGCTTAGCAAGCAGAACAGATGTTATCTGAGGTCAAGAGCAGAATTGTACAAAACGACAAGCAAAGCAATTTGAACACAAGATTATATGAAGACCGTTTATCAGTATTCAAATTGAATTTTTGTGTTGTCTTCTCGAAACAGTGCTCATATGCGAAAAGGTCATAAAGTCTGCAGAAACATTTAATGACAAAGGACACAAAGCACAACCTTGTCAGAAGACTTTTCAACGGCTACAACTCTGTGCCCAATGGATTGTATTTGCAAAGAAGCTTTATATATCAAGAGCAGAATCAGCAAGAGATGCGTGAGAGGAAGTGTATGAATACAAGTGCAGTGAGGCACAAAAAAAAGAGAGATTGAGCAGCAGTCGAAAATTTGAATACCCAGGTGGCAGCTGGTTTTCAAGCTGGTCAAGTGCCCAGGTGTGAGCTGGTGCAATGTCATGAGTTTCAGTGAAGATATTCATCGACTGCACAATCTGGGAAGACATTGAGAAACCAGCTTAGAGAGCACCTTCCGGAGTGTGTGTGAGATACAAAAGAAATAGAGAGCTTACACTGTAATTCTCACACACGATTCACTCACATATTTGACAGAGATCTGATTAGATAAGCTGAGTGAATCAAATCAAACACTTCCCTTGTAGTTTTTGGACAGAGACGTTAAACAATTGTTGTAGTCTTTCTCACTGAGATGTAAAAGAAGTGTTGTTAAACACACATGTTGTGGGCTGGTGTGCATAGGTGGCTAGGAGTTCTTGCAGCTTGTGAGCTGTCGGATCGGGTTGCAGCAGAAGCTGCTGTAATCAAATCTTCTAGTGGATTCTTCCTGTGCGGAAGAAGGGGAGACGTAGGAGATTCAGCTCCGAACTTACATAAACAAATTGCAGCGTATTTCTTTACTACCTTTTTGCATTTAACATTCACGCATTGTATATGTAACGACCCAAGCTTTTTAATAATAAAATTTAGGAATTCAGGGTTCGAATTGAAAGACCAAAAATTTTCAATCTTGACTTCATAACAAGTCGTTACTAACTTTCTGGATTAAATTGCAAATATAGGAAATTCGCAACTACTGAAATTGCACAACAAGAGAAACAGCAACGTATGCGGAAAATCAACGCGGGAGAAGAGAAAACCAACGGCTAATATAACAAAAGAAAGTGGAATACAACTACTGTTTAACTAGCTGATACAAAAGTTCTACTGACGAAATTTCTGAAGTACAAAACAGAAACAGGAGAACACAACAGAAAGACGTCCACGATAAACACCTCCTTCCCTTCTGTTCATCTCCCTCCAGCTCCTTCCTGATCATTACCTGCACTCAATGAAAACTAGTGAGCCTAAAGCTCAACAAGTAAATCTGGTAATATCAAAAGCACATAATGGAGTCTGAAACTTTAATTACGCTTATATATAACAAGCGAAATACATAACTGAGAAACTGAACGAAATTGAAAGCATGAAACATGAATCAGTTCTGAAATCCTTTTCTTTAAACATTCTAGAGTTGTGATTAAAATCACACTTGTGCTCTTCATTCATTTTCTGAAATTATGACAACACTTTAAACATTTGGCCCAATTCGTTTGATCAAACTCCTGATATCAGTCATAGCACTATTGCTCATTTTTGAAGGGGTATATAGATCCGTCAATCCATAATTCTAATCCTTCCTTGGTTTGTGAAGGGGTATACAGTCCGTCGACTGTAATCCTGATCCTTCCTAGGGACCCTTTTTGTTGTCATAACTTAAAACATTTCTTAAAACATTGTCTCCTCTTTCTTTTCTTTCGTAAATCTGTTTTGATTCTTCCTTGTACGATTCACTGATTTTTCATTGTTCGATGATGTTCTGGGAATGATTGAGGATTCTCTGCAATGCTTGCGAAGATGAAAACTGAATAAAAATACTACTTGAATCTGTCAGTTAAATCGAATGATTCATTTGAATGAAGTATAAACGAATAAGAATTCAAATTCTGAAATTTCGTTATTTGTTGAAGAAGATGATCAATAGCTTTCTGTTGGAAGAAATGAACAAGATCTGTCAACAGACATCACTCTAAAGGAAATGAAGGTTGCTGCCAACAGATATCGTTTTTAAGGTAAAACAAAGTTGCTGCCAACAGCTATTGCAACAGTATCGTTTTAAGGAAAACACGAACAAACTGTCAACAGATTTCTTTATAAGGAAAGGAACAGTAGATAGCTGTCAACAGATATCGCTTGAGGAAAGGAACAGTAGATAGCTGTCGACAGTTGAAACTTAAGGAAACAAAGGTTGCTGTCAACAGATATCTCTCAGGGTAACAACGAACAAAGCTGTCAACAGATATCTCTAGGAAATGAACAGTAGGTTGCTGACAGCAGTTAGCAACTGATGAATACCCACGAAAGCTGATAACAGCTAGACATAATCAACGCAACTGCTGAAATCTATACTTAGAATATCTTCAACATAGAAATATCAGCTAATGGTTTAAGAACCAGATTTTCAGACATAACCATGTGAACGAACATGAAAAACAATGGTTTCCCTTGTTTGAAGAAATCAAGATATTTCAAGAAATTTCTGGAATACTCGAATAAGCTACTTGTAAGCTACTTCGAAGAAATATCTTTTAGAATTCTCAAGAATATACTGGATGAACATCATCAAACCATTTTCTAAAACATTTCTGGATCAAAACTCAGTAAATACGTACCTTTCATAAAACAGAGCATGAACTTCTAACTTTTCTGAAGAACAACCGTAGTTTTCTTCGATAATATGAAATTTCATATAACATGCAAACAGAACTGAATATATGCTTTCACTGAGTGAGCAAGAAACAGAGTTTACTTGCCTGAATTCTGCAACACAACAACAACGGAAAGTCCAGCAAATTTCTCACGCACCGCTCGTCTTCTTTTTAAAATTTTGAAAGGATTTTATTCGGCTTCTCCAGAGAGAGTACTGCTTCAAAATATTTTGATTTGAAAGTAATGATGAATGAAGCAGCTTATCATCCTATTTATATGATTTAAAATGCCTAAGGAAGGAAAACACGTTTAACCAATATGCAATAGAATCTTAAAAGCGTACTCTATTTTAAAATAAAATGATGCACATGGAAACCGAACACTTTTAGTTTAAAAACAAAAGAATTTGATTGGCTTGCAGAAATCAACTAAACCTCTGCTGGAATTGCATTCTTAATAACTGAATATCAACCCATAACATCATGAGATTGATAAATACGTAAACATGGAACATAGACTTTAGCTTCTACTCACAGAAAGTCAAACAATAACTGATACTTGTAATTCAACTGAATTAAGAATTGAATTCATAACAATGTAATCCCCCAAATCTCATAACTTACTAATTGTGGACTATAAAAATGTCTGGGCGTTATAGTATATTTCAAAACTGTGTTTAAAACTGTTAATAAGTTTTTAATTTTTCAGAGAGTAGTTCAAGTTGTTTGTGCAAGATTTCATTTCTTACTTGATGCACAAACCTTTCAAGAACACTGAGCTATTGCAGCTCAAGATTAAGCAAGAACAGATTACATGCGATTCAGACCAGCTCGCAGAGCTGCTGGTCCAACTCAGGCATGTTCTGGTCTCCCTTTTACATGTTGTCAGTTTCCAAATATTTTTTAAATGCACGTAATTTGAGGGGTTTCGATCCTAAGAATTGGTATCAGAGTGTTTTTACGATGTGGTACCTAGTTCCTGGGTTCTATCGACGGTGTCGAATCAAAATCCACTTTATTTTTAAAAAACAAAAACTCAATTTTATTTGGATAGGTGTACATCATTTACAGTGTACTGTACGTTTCCAAAACACTTGGCCATTTTATATGAGTGAAGACAAAGTCCTTACGATTTGTTACACTTGGTATCAAATGTTTATCGCAATGTTAAAAATTTTAAAAGTGGTCTTTATTATGTTATATTTTTTAGCAGCATGGTTCTTATAATTGACTTGCTTTATACCTTATAATTTATTTGATTGATAGATAACATCGAAGTTATAAAATTTGACATTAAATTAGTATTAAGCTATGGGTGGACATGAGGAGGTGCACCTATTTTGGTGCCAATAGGTCGTGTTGTTCGTATCATGACTTCGAGGAAGTGTGTGCATCATGTTGATCATTTTCATAAACCTTTGAGAATATTTTTATCATTTTCTATCGTCGATCATATCCTAATAAAGATAGTGTAACATGTTATGATCTATTTTTTCTTTTTTACAGTTTACCTAGTCAATAAGATCAGACGATGCAATAGAAATAGTTTAATTCAGAGCTTCCAAGTTCTTCCAAGGAAATCACCGAACTCAATATTTGTTGTGTTTAACCCAATACATGATTTTTTAAAACTGAATCATACAGTATGTAATGTTCAAATGGTTTTCTAAGACATTTTGCAATAACTGACCAAAAATATTCACTAAATAAATATTTCAACACAGATTTGATTTATACAACCACCTGTAAAAACCCGATCCAACAGCCCGTAAGCTGCGAGAACTCCTATCACTCTGCTGCACACCAGCTCGCAGGTTGTGCGTCTTTGTTTCACTAAGAACATGTTTTACGTCTCTATTCAACGACTACAAATAATAACTTTTACGTTTACGTGTCAAGACAGATTTGATGTGTTTTGGGGTGTGATACACTCAACTAATCTATTCAGCTCTCGGCCCTCAAATGTGTGAGTGATTCTGTGTGTGAGAAATATATCAATTTCAGTGTATAAACTCTCGTGTTTCCTCACACACTGAGAAATGCTTCTTCCGAAGCTGATATGCTCAACAATCGACTTTTACGATTAAGCTCTTCTGATCTGATCGTCGACTGCTTCGCTCCTGATCCGTTTTGTTCCCATGGCGACGACTCTCTTCTCGTCGTGCATTATTTCATCTCTATTCTTGTCGTGCACTCTCTTCTCTCTGTCTCATTCTCTTCATCAGTTCAGCCCGTATATGTATAGCCTCTGGTCTGATGTTACCATTGGACACAAGCTCCTAGTCGTTGAAAAGCTTTTGTAAAGTTTCTGACTGTGTGTCCTTGTTGTCCTTTCATTGTACATAGGTAGGTGAGGCCATTTATTATCTTATACTATTTCTGAACTGATGTGGACATATCAGTTTGAACTTATTTAATTTAGTCTTCGAGAAAGCTCATGTTCAAATTGCTTTGTCGTGATCTGATTTGCTCTGAGTTGATTGTCTCTTAGCTGTTCTAGCTGACTCTTGATCTGATATGCTTTTTAACTTAATCTTGCTTCTTCTTTCTCCCAGCTGATCGCCTCTCAGCTGATCCACTAAGAAGCTTCCTCTAATTTGTTCTTTCTCTAAGCTGCTTCGTTTATCTCAGTTCTGCTCTGATCTGTTTCTGCGCTTCTTATATAAGCTGATATTGTTCTTATCTGCTCTAAGCTGATCGACTCTATGCTGATTTTATATCTGATCTGAATGTCTTATATGTTCTCCTCTAATCCGATCTGATCTAAGCTGATCTTGCTCTGTTGTTCTAGTTTAGACCTTTTGAGCTGATCTAATCGGTGTTCTAGTTCGTTCAGCTCTCAGCTGAGCTGTTCTAAGCTATAATCTGAATTTCTCTTCTTAGTTGAAGGCCCTGAGCTGATCTTATCTGCTTAACTGTTCTGAGCTGATCTACGCTAAAATTATCTGCACTTCACAACTGAGCTCAGCTCTTCGCTTATAATGCGCAGTTCTTCAGCTTTCGGTTTGGCTCTAATCTGATCTGGTATCAGCTTAGCCTGTGCACTCGAGTAAACTATTAGATACAAATAATAAGTTTTGTGTTCATCAAAATTAAGATCAGATCTGTTACACAGATCCAACAGTAGTATAAATGGGTTTGGGTTAGTGACTGTATGTTATTAGTACTAAATTACCATGAGAATGCTTCTTGTTTGATGTAAGGTGTTATGTAATAGCTTGTGACTAATCTCAAAACCAAAGAGCCAACATTTCTAATTAGAAGAAAAATAATTAATGTTTTAGTATTTTAGATAAGATTGAAGGATTCGACTGACACAATTTTCACTTAAAAGATCGATAACCATAATATTTTTTTTGGAAAGAATATTTTATTACTAAACAGCAGTCAATTATAGAATTGTTTAAATAAGATAAATGGGTACTATTGCCCAAGTTGAATCTATCTCCTAACATGAGCAGTGAAAGAATCAAACTCCTACCATGTGACTCCACCTTCCTCCATGGATATCCGGACAACTCTGCTCAACTCCGACGCCCTCCGCCGCATCTCTTTCCCTTTCTCTGAACTCATTAGCCTTCTCAAAGCCATTGAAACCGTCTCTGCCTCCACAATCTCATGTCGCCGAGCCCAATCCTTCACAGAAATGCCAATTTTCAGCACTTTTGTGATCAAAATGGTGTTTCTTAGCTGGTCCGAGTGCATCGGCCATGCAGTGATGTGATTCAATGGATCATTTGTGTGTTGTGAAGGTAAATTTGAGAGAAAAACAAACTTCTATTACTCAAAAGAATAGATTACACAAGATTTCCAAACTAAAAAAAAAAACTCTCAAAAACTCAAAACTCTCACCACTAAACTAGGGGAGGATGTTACACTCACAAAGGATGATATAAAACTGCAATTAAAACCTCTATTTCTAGAAGGTTGGAGTGTGAACGGCCGAAAATTGTACAGTGGATTGCCATCAATATTTGACAACGTTGAGGCTTGATTTTCAAATATTGTGGCTTCTGGATCATGGTTGAAAACTTTGAATTATATTCTTCAATTATCCCCCTTCAGTCATATCCGGAACAAGCATCCCTGCTATGTCTCTGTATAGCTCCAACTTTTCTCAAGTTACCACATTCGTTCAATATGTCTGATTGATTTTCCTTCGAATAGATCTTCACTAGTCTCAACGGTTTTCGATCCATGACCTCACGTATCCAATGATACCAAATATCGATGTGCTTTATACGGGAATGGTACATGGAGTTCTTGCTCAAATCTAGAGCACTCTGACTGCCACAATGTACCTTGTACTGCTTTTGCTTGATTCCAAATTCTTGGATAAAACGCTTTAACCACAACATTTATTTCCCAGCTTCAGCGGCTGCAATATACTCTGTGTTAGGATCGAATAAGGAGGTGTCTCATGAGTTCTCACACAACTCACGTGAGTTCTCTCACAACTCCAGCACCCACACCTTGTTCTAAAATCATAAACAACCAAATTTCGTGCATTTTAAGAGTTATTTGAAAATCAGTTAGCACGAAACTGGGAAACCAGATTGGTGCTGATCTGGACAAGCGGCTCTGTGAGCTGGTCCGGACCACAAGCGATATGGTATATGCAAATCTTGAGCTGCAATAGCTCAGTGTTCTTAAATGTTTGTGCACCGAGAAGTAAATCAAGTAAGATGTAAAATCTTGCGGAACTTGAACTACTCTCTGAAAATCGAAAGCTTATTAACAGGTTAAAATATATGCAATGCGTGAATGTTAAATGCAGAAAGCTGTAAAGAGATGCGCTACAATTTGTTTACGGAAATTCGGAGCTGAATCTCCTACGTCTCCCCTTCTTCCGCATGAGAAGGATCCACTAGAAGACTTTGATTACAACAGCCTCTGTTGCAACCCGATCCTACAGTCCTCAAGCTGCAAGAACACCTAGCCACCTATGCGCACCTGCCCGCAAGCTATGTGTCTGACAACACTTCTTTTATGCCTCAGTGAGAAAGGCTACAAAACGTGTTTAACATCTCTGTACAAAGACTATAAAGAAGTCATTTTTGTTTTTGATTCACTCAGCTAATCTAACCAGCTCTCTCAAATATGCGAGTGAATCGTGTGTGAGAATTACAATGTAAACTCTGTTTCTTTAGTATCTCACACACACGGGAAGATGCTCTCCAAGATGGTTTCTTCAATGTCTTTCCAGATTGTGCAGTCGATGAATATATAATTGAGGTATTTCGGCCAGTGCACCAGCTCACACCTGGGCACTTGACCAGCTTGAACACCGGCCGCCACATGGGCGTTCAAGCCTTTGACCGCTACACGATCTTAGATTTCTGTTCGTGCCTTACTGCACTTGTATTCTTTTCCGCTCAACACTTCCTCTCTGTTCATTATATCTAGCTTGTGCTAATGCTCTTGATATATAAATCCTCTTTGTAGATTTGTCCGTTGGACACAAAGATGTAGCCGTTGAAAAGTATTTTGACAGAGTTGTACTTTGCGTCCTTTGCCATTTAATGTTTCTGCAGGCTTTCTTCACTTTAAGCACGTGAGCACTATACCTGTAATGCCCAGATATTTTAAGGCCACAGATTAGAAAGTTATGAGATTGAGGGATTACAATGCTATTCTATTCAACTCTTGATTTAATCGAGTTTCAGATTTCAGATATGTACTGTGAGGTCCAGGGCTCAAAGAAGGCGGGGAGTGATCGTCGGTGCCAGAGGTTGCACATGTGAGACCTGGATTTGTATTAAGATTTGTTTGTTGATTGTATCAGTTTTTGGGAGTTTCCTGCTGGTCAAATCTTTGTTCGAGAGTTTGGTTGGCATTTTCGGGTCTGAAATAGCATTTGGAGCAATTCTGGAGATTTTGTATTTTCGCATATTTGAGGTACCTGCTGGTTGACGTGTCAGCTGATTTTGTGAGCCAGCAGCTGGTCGGGGATGAATTCAGCAGAAGCGTGTTTAGCGCAAGATTCCTGAAACGCCGTCGTTTGCGTGAAGTCTGGTTGCGTGTGTTGTGATCAGCAGATTCATTAGTGTATTTGCGTTGAGGGCTAAAACGACTGCGTTTAGATTAGTTGGCGCGACGTCGTTTTGATGTTGCGTCTGGGACCAGCTGGTAGATCGCGTGTGTGTTCCTGCTGGTTGATCAGCAGAAGTAGATGTCAACGCGAGTTAACATTTCCTGTAGCGCGAGAGGAAAACGTCGTCGTTTGAGTTAGTTGCAACGCTGCGTTTTGAGGATGCGACTGGAACCAGCAGAGAGAGAAGCGTTGCATTGTTTTGTTCTTGCGACTGGATACCTAGCTGCTGGTATAGTATCTTATGCGACGTCGTTTGGGTAAGTTGGTGCGACGCCGTTTTGAGGACCAACCGTTAGTTTGCTTTACGCTTTGTTGTAGCATTAATTGAGAACCAGCAGTTGGTTCCTTGCGTCTGCTGTGTGTAGTGTTCCTGCTGATTTTGTCGGTGGACAATTATTGGTATTGATTTCCAGTCGTTGCAAGTGCTATTTAAGGAAGACTTGGTCTTCGATTTTGTGATATCAATTCCCATACTTAGAAATTTCCAGCCTTTCGTTTCTTATCCTTTGAACCCTAGAGCACTGTTCAGCCGTGAGCTTTTCCGGCGAATTCCCGTCGTTTTCGGTGGTTGTTTTGCTCGTGCGAGGTCGCTTTGGACTCCTCTTGAGAAGCTCTTCCAATTCGTACCAGTTTTAGAAGCTGGAATTGGCTAGTCGAGGAACGCAAATTTGCTGCCGTTCGAGTGTTGCGTCGATTTGGTAGAACTACGTTCTGGTTTTCGGTGAGACCATGTTCCTAGCCATAGTTTTAAGATTTCTGTATAATTGTTGAGGTATATTGAGCAGCTGATTGAGTGTGACTCCCAGCCGTGAGCTTGATTAGCAGCCCGTTAGATTTATGTTGTGTATGCCGTGTGTTTAACAGGCTTTTACCAGAGTCTTCGGGATTTATCGCAGTGTTAATTGTTGCTCAGTATAAGGTATGGATTTGAGCTTATATTACAACGAGATTATGGCTTGGATGATTGTAGTTGCTGGTATGTGGAATGGTCGTGCCTGCTGGTTGTGCCCTGTTGAGGATTGTGTATGCTGTTGTGTTATTGCTGTGTTGCATATGTTATATGCCTGCATTTCAGCATGTTGCATACACGCATGGTATTCCTTTTTCCCAGTTTTGGTATCCTTTGTACTTTGTTGTATTGTTGTTGTTTCTTACCAGGATGTGAGGGCGAGCGGCAATACCTCACTCTCATCTCCCTGCTGGGATCGTAGCCACCATGCGCCGAGTGGTTAACTACCACAGTTCATGGGCGAGGCAACAGCAGGTTGAGTTGTTTGATGCATCTGGTAAGTGGGTGTAGTGTCATGGCGAGTGGCTCACTACCACACTGTGAACACGCCCCGTGGCCACTGTATGTTGTTGATGATTCTTGGAGCTATGTTTGAGTTCCTTAGCTCCCTTGTAGGTCGAGCCTTCCGTTGTTATTCGGCGTCTCATGCATAGCATCTGCATTTATTCCTTGCTGTTTATTTCTGTTGTATTATTGCTCTCCGTACTGGGGTTTGACCACATGTCCCTCCGGGGCTTGGTTTGTTTCTTTGTTGCGTTGTTTTCAGGAAACCCAGGTTCTACAACTGGTCGTGGTTTTAACCCAGCTGGTGGAGCCCCAGGAGGTGGATAGCGTGTCCCAGTTGCATATAGCATACTTATATATATATGTATCAGTTAGCCAGGGGGATGCCCTGCGCTTTGTTGTTGTACCCGTAGGGGAGAATTATGATACATGTTTGAATTATGTATGTTTTATTATTGGTTGTTTTATGAATTGGGAAACTTATTTTAAGTATCGTTGTATTTTAAATTATATGTTTAAAACCGTCGGGCCTAAAAGCGAAAATTTTACCCACTTTTTGATAGCTTCCGCATATGTTTATCTGTTGTGAGCACGAGGCCTGACATTTTTGGTATCAGAGCTTAAGCTGGGATAAGCTCAATTCCTTTGATCACACTTGAGTCTAGGAACAGTGTTGCGTGTTGCATGTGCTTGACTTATGTGACTACGTGCTGCATATTTTGTGTTATATGCTTTCTATGCTGTACCTGTTCTGTTTTTCCTTATCCTGTTGAGTGTTTTAGATGCCGCCTAGACGCCGTGGTATAAGTAGGGGCTGTTCCAGGAATCAGGAGGACAGAACGAGGATCAATATAGTGCTCCTAGTCATACTCTTGAGAGTAGTGGAGAAGAGGAGGCTGAGGCTCCGCCGGCTCCGGTAGAGAGAATGGATGTGGTCATAGCTCGGTTTCAGAGGATGAATCCTTCTGTCTTCAATGGCGATGAGTCGAGTGAGGATGCAGATTCTTGGCTCCATAGCGTCATACATCTTTTTGATCGAGCCCAGTATGACGACGACCTTCGGTTGAGGTTGGTGACTTTGTTGTTGAGGAAGTCCGCAGAGCGCTGGTGGCGAGGTACGTCTAGTACCTTACTGGAGACTGGTGTTGGCATCACTTGGGACACTTTTTACCAGGTCTTCAGGCAGGAGTATGTCCCCGACTCTTATGTAGCTGCCCGTGAGCGAGAGTTTGAGTTCTTGGAGCAGGGTTCGTTGTCTGTGCGCGAGTATGCTCGCAAGTTTTCTGCTTTGTTGGCGTATGTTTCGCATGTTGCTGGCCGGGAGAGGGCCAAGAGCACCAGGTTTGTGGAGGGCTTGAATGGATACCTGTACCAGAGCGTTTTGACAAGCAAGCCCAAGTCCTATGCTGAGGCCGTGGATACTGCTATCCACATCGAGAAGGGCATGAAGAGCCGTAGTGCGCGTAGAGTGCAGGTGGCGCAGGCGGTTCAGGGTGGTAGACCCGCTGGTCAGGGAGCTCAGTCGTCTTAGAGTTCTCAGTCCGTGCATTTTCCTCAGCAGCAGCAGCAGGTAGCTCAGCAGTTTGGCCGTCAGAGGTTTCGACCCCGCGGTCAGCAATTCAAAAAGAAGTCTGGTTCAGGGTCTTCTGGTTCAGGCAGCTCGAGTAGCAGCGGCTCTCGGGTGGAGTTTTGTGGCTTTTGCGGTGGAAAGCATTCTTCCACGCAGTGTGTTGGTGTGCAGGGTTCCTGCAACCTTTGTGGTCAGTACGGGCATTTTGCGAGAGTGTGTCCATCAGCTGGATCACAGCAGGCCGCGGCCCAGCCTCAGGGTCGTGGGGGTCAGTCTAGGGGCCGTTCGCAGCAGTTCCAGCAGCCCCGTTTTGGTGAGACTCCGTTTAGGCCATTTCAGCAGCCTGGCCCTTCGCGTTTTGGGCAGTCGTCTCAGCCTTTCTTTCCAGGACCTCAGCATGCTCAGGTGAACGCCTTCACGAGAGAGCAGGCCGAGGAGACACCGATCCAGTGATTGGAGGTACATGCTTTGTTTTTGACTTTCCTGCTCGTGTGTTGTTTGACACCGGTGCATCGCATTCGTTTATTTCTGATTCGTTTGTTGTTGAGCATGGTTTGTGTACCGTCCCTTTGCGCGATGTTGTTTCTGTTTCTACCCCCGGTGGTGTGAACCTGTTCTCGCAAGAGATTTTGTTGGATGGTGTGTTACGGTTTGGTGAGCATGCCTTGTTAGCGAATTTGATCCGTTTGATGCTTTGGGATTTCGATTGTATAGTTGGGATGGATGTGCTGTCCAACTACAGGGCCTCCGTGGATTGCTTCCATGGGATTGTGCGCTTTAGGCCTTTGTCAGGCGAGAAGTGGGACTTCTACGGCCAGGACTCGAGATCGAAGATTCCGTTGGTCTCCGCGATGGAGATGTTTAGCTTGTTATCTTTGGGAAATGCTGGCTTTATGATTTACGCTTTGGATGCGTCTTCTTTTTCTAGTGTTCAGCTTAGTGACGTTCCCGTGGTCCGAAACTTACCCGACGTATTTTCGGAGGAGATTCCTGGTTTTCCTCCAAGACGGGAGATAGATTTCAGCATAGAGTTGGTGCCTGGCACAGCTCCGATTTCTCGTGCCCCGTATCCTCTAGCGCCTGCGGAGTTGAGAGAACTCAAAGTTCAGTTAGATGATTTGCTGGAGAAGGGTTTCATTCGTCCTAGTATGTCACCGTGGGGAGCGCCCATTTTGTTTGTGAAGAAGAAGGATGGCTCAATGCGGATGTGTATTGATTTTCGTCAGTTGAATAAAGCCACTGTGAAGAATAAGTACCCGTTGCCGAGAATCGATGATCTGTTTGATCAGTTGCAAGGTTCTGCGATGTATTCTAAGATTGATCTTCGTTCCGGGTACCATCAGCTCAGAGTGAGGGAACAAGATGTCGCGAAGACTGCGTTTCGTACGAGGTACGAACATTTTGAGTTTTTGGTGATGGCGTTTGGGTTGACAAACGCACCTGCAGTCTTCATGGATCTGATGAACCGAGTCTTCCGAGAGTTCATAGATCAGTTTGTGATTGTTTTTATTGACGACATCTTAGTTTACTCAAAGACTCCGAGGGAGCACAAGGAGCACTTGGAAATGGTTCTTCTTAGGTTGAGAGAGCAGCAGTTGTATGCGAAGTTTTCCAAGTGCGAGTTTTGGTTGGATCGCATTGTATTTCTGGGCCATGTCATTTCAGCGGATGGCATTTCTGTGGATCCCAGTAAAGTGGATGCCGTGTAGAACTGGGAGCTTGTTCCGACGCTTTGCTAAATGGATTGGGTTGTGTGTTGATGCAGAATGGTAGAGTCATTGCGTATGCCTCGCGGCAGTTGAAACCGCACGAGACTCGTTACCCAGTTCATGATTTGGAGTTAGCAGCGGTGGTCTTTGCGTTAAAGATCTGGCGTCACTACCTGTATGGCGAGCAATTTGTGGTGTACTCCGACCACAAGAGTTTGCAGTATCTGTTTTCGCAGCCTGACTTGAACATGAGACAGCGTAGGTGGATGGAGTTGCTTAAGGATTTTGATTGTGAGATTAAATACCAGCCTGGGAAGTCGAACGTAGTGGCTGATGCTTTGAGCAGGAAGGCTAGTGAGATGCTTGCGTCGCTGTACATCTCTAAGGATCAAGAGCATCTTAACACTACGGGTTGGAGATTCTACCCGGCTGAAGATTATGTGATGGTTTCATATTTTCAAGTGGAACCGCAGATTATTTCTAGCATTCGAGCAGCTCACAGGACCGATCCATCTATCCACGAGTTGAAGATGAAAGTCAGGGCTAGCGAACTTGAGGACTATTCTGTCTCGTCCGATGGTTGTTTGCGTTTCCGGGGCAGGTTGGTCGTGCCCAATTTGATTGAATTGAAGGAAGAGATCCTTCGAGAAGCGCACTGTAGCAGACATAGTGTTCATCCTGGTGCACGGAAGATGTACCATGCTTTGAAGCCGCACTTTTGGTGGGCTGACCTGAAGAGCGATGTTACTGGTTTTGTCGCTCGTTGTTTGAACTGCCAGATGGTTAAGGCCGAAAGGATGAGACCTGGTGGTCTGTTGCAGAGTTTAGAGGTGTCCCAATGGAATTGGGAGCACATTGCGATGGATTTTGTAACGCATTTGCCTCGTTCCAGCCGAGGATGCGATGCTGTTTGGGTAATTGTAGACCGTTTGTCTAAGTCTGCACACTTCATTCCCTATGGTATGACCTTCTCGTTGAAGAAGATGGCGAAGCTGTACATTGATTTTGTTGTTAGATTGCACGGTGTGCCTGTTTCAATCGTGTCTGACCGAGATCTGGGGTTTACTTCCAGGTTTTGGAAGAGTTTGCAGACAGCTTTGGGAACTAGATTGGCTATGAGTACCGCGTATCATCCCCAGACAGATGGCCAATCTGAGCGAACTATCCAGACGTTGGAGGATATGTTGCGTGCTGTTGTGTTGGATTTCGGAGGTAGTTGGCAAGACGCGTTGTCTTTAGTCGAGTTCAGACAGATGGCCAATCTGAGCGAACTATCCAGACGTTGGAGGATATGTTGCGTGCTGTTGTGTTGGATTTCGGAGGTAGTTGGCAAGACGCGTTGTCTTTAGTCGAGTTTTCGTATAATAACAGCTACCAAGTGACGATTGGCATGGCGCCTTTCGAGGCTTTGTATGGCCGCAAGTGCAGATCTCCAGTGTGTTGGGAAGAAGTGGGGGAGAAGCAGCTATCTACCCCTGACTTTGTACAGCAGATGAAAGATCACGTGGATCTTATTAGACAGCGGATGAAAGCTGCCCAGGATCGCCAAGCCAGTTATGCGAATAAAAGGCGTCGACCTCTTGAGTTTCAGGTTGGTGATCGTGTATTTCTCAAGGTTTCTCCGTTTCGTAGTGTGATGCGCTTTGGACGCAAGGGAAAGTTAGCCCCTCGTTACGTTGGTCCGTATGAGATTGTTGAGAGGATTGGTCCTTTAGCGTATCGTCTGCTGTTGCCGTCCGAGTTATATTCTCTGCATGACGTCTTTCACGTTTCCATGTTGAGGAAGTATGAGCCAGATCCGTCTCATGTGCTTGGAACTGACGAGGTAGAGCTAGATCAGTCGTTGAGCTATCAGGAATACCCTTTGCAGATCCTTGGCAGAAAAGAGAAACAGTTGAGGAATAAAACCATTCCGTTGGTGATGGTGCAGTGGAGCAAACATGGTAGGGAAGAAGCTACTTGGGAGCTGGAAGAAAAGATGCAGCGCGAGTGGCCGCATCTGTTTGAGTAGCCGTTGGATTATATTTTCCAGTAGCTTGTAGTTTTGCTGTTTTCCTTCCTTAGTTGTTGTGATTTGTTTGCTCAGTTATCTTGAACTCTTGGCCTTGTGTTGGGCGAGTTCTGTTTGTAGCTTGCTGTTGTGTTTGTTGATTCAGAATTGTTGCTGTGATTTCGAGAACGAAATCCTTTTTAGTGGGGGAGAAATGTGAGACCTGGATTTGTATTAAGATTTGTTTGTTGATTGTATCGGTTTTTGGGAGTTTCCTGCTGGTCAAATCTTTGTTCGAGAGTTTGGTTGGCATTTTCGGGTCTGAAATAGCATTTGGAGCAATTCTGGAGATTTTGTATTTTCGCATATTTGAGGTACCTGCTGGTTGACGTGTCAGCTGGTTTTGTGAGCCAGCTGCTGGTCGGGGATGAATTCAGCAGAAGCGTGTTTAGCGCAAGATTCCTGAAACGCCGTCGTTTGCGTGAAGTCTGGTTGCGTGTGTTGTGATCAGCAGATGCATTAGTGTATTTGCGTTGAGGGCTAAAACGACTGCGTTTAGATTAGTTGGCGCAACGTCGTTTTGATGTTGCGTCTGGGACCAGCTGGTAGATCGCGCGTGTGTTCCTGCTGGTTGATCAGCAGAATTAGATGTCAACGCGAGTTAACATTTCCTGTAGCGCGAGAGGAAAACGTCGTCGTTTGAGTTAGTTGCAACGCTGCGTTTTGAGGATGCGACTGGAACCAGCAGAGAGAGAAGCGTTGCATTGTTTTGTTCTTGCGACTGGATACCTAGTTGCTGGTATAGTATCATGTGCGACGTCGTTTGGGTAAGTTGGTGCGACGCCGTTTTGAGGACCAGCCGTTAGTTTGCTTTACGCTTTGTTGTAGCGTTAATTGAGAACCAGCAGTTGGTTCCTTGCGTCTGCTGTTTGTAGTGTTCCTGCTGATTTTGTCGGTGGACAATTATTGGTATTGATTTCCAGTCGTTGCAAGTGCTATTTAAGGAAGACTTGGTCTTCGATTTTGTGATATCAATTCCCATACTTAGAAATTTCCAGCCTTTCGTTTCTTATCCTTCGAACCCTAGAGCACTGTTCAGCCGTGAGCTTTTCCGGCGAATTCCCGTCGTTTCCGGTGGTTGTTTTGCTCGTGCGAGGTCGCGTTGGACTCCTCTTGAGAAGCTCTTCCAATTCGTACCAGTTTTAGAAGCTGGAATTGGCTAGTCGAGGAACGCAAAGTTGCTACCGTTCGAGTGTTGCGTCGATTTGGTAGAACTACGTTCTGGTTTTCGGTGAGACCTTGTTCCTAGCCATAGTTTTAAGCTTTCTGTATAATTGTTGAGGTATATTGAGCAGCTGGTTGAGTGTGACTCCCAGCCGTGAGCTTGATTAGCAGCCCGTTAGATTTATGTTGTGTATGCCGTGTGTTTAACAGGCTTTTACCAGAGTCTTTGGGATTTCTCGTAGTGTTAATTGTTGCTCAGTATAAGGTACGGATTTGAGCTTATATTACAACGAGATTATGGCTTGGATGATTGTAGTTGCTGGTATGTGGAATGGCCATGCCTGCTGGTTGTGCCCTGTTGAGGATTGTGTATGCTGTTGTGTTATTGCTGTGTTGCATATGTTATATGCCTGCATTTCAGCATGTTGCATACACGCATGGTATTCCTTTTTCCCAATTTTGGTAGCCTTTGTACTTTGTTGTATTGTTGTTGTTTCTTACCAGGATGTGAGGGCGAGCGGCAATACCGCACTCTCATCTCCCTGCTGGGATCGTAGCCACCATGCGCCGAGTGGTTAACTACCACAGTTCATGGGCGAGGCAACGGCAGGTTGAGTTGTTTGATGCATCTGGTAAGTGGGTGTAGTGTCATGGCGAGTGGCTCACTACCACACTGTGAACATGTTAGAAGGACACTGTATGTGTTGATGATTCTTGGAGCTATGTTTGAGTTCCTTAGCTCCCTCGAGGGTCGAGATTTCCATTGTTATTCGGCGTCTCATGCATAGCATCTGCATTTTATTCCTTGATGTTATTGCTGTTTTTATAGTTGCTCTCCGTACTGGGGTTTGACCCCATGTCCCTCTGGGGCTTGGTTTGTTTCTTTGTTGCGTTGTTTTCAAGAAATCTAGGTTCTACAGCTGGTCGTGGTTTTAACCCAGCTGGTGGTGCCCCAGGAGATGGCTAGCGTGTCCCAGTTGCATATAGCATACTTATATATATATGTATCAGTTAGCTAGGGGGATGCCCTGCACTTTGTTGTTGTACCCGTAGGAGAGAATGATACATGTTTGAATTATGTATGTTTTATTGTTGGTTGTTTTATGAATTAGGAAACTTATTTTAAGTATCGTTGTATTTTAAATTATATGTTTAAAACCGTCGGGCCTAAAAGCGAAAATTTTACCCACTTTTTGATAGCTTCCGCATGTGTTTATCTGTTGTGAGCACGAGGCCTGACAGCACGGAATGAGCGGCTCCTGGCAGGCCTCTAGAGGCGAAGGGGCACATGAATGAACCGATCCCACACCGGAATGAGAGGGATTACGAGACTGGGGTGTTATAGATGTAGTTGAGAGGTTAGTTGAGGAAGGCTTATCAGATTTAATTGGTACTACTCATACCAACAAGGTGCATCTTCTTTTCGGGAGCTCGTCACTTAAGAACTCCAAAGTTAAGCGTTCTTGACTTGGGACAATTTTGGTATGGGTGACCCTCTGGAAAGTTTCTCAGGGTGCGTGCGAGTTAGGACAAAACACGCTGGAAGACAAGTGTTGGTACAGTGGGGACAGTCGTTAAATCTGAGGCATTACAGATGGTATCAGAGCAGACCTCTCTTAGTACGGTGTGGTTCGGGGACGAACCAAGCGGAAGCTGGTGGACATGTGAGGTCCAGGGCTCAAAGAGGACGGGGAGTGATCTCCGGTGCCAGAGGTTGCACGGATAATGAGCGGCTCCTGGCAGGCTTCTAGAGGCGAAGGGGCACATGAATGAACCGATCCCACACCGGAATGAGAGGGATTACGAGACTGGGATGTTATAGAAGTAGTTGAGAGGTTA
>KV019599.1:0-18819 GCA_001598015.1 Dorcoceras hygrometricum | reverse complement strand
CGTGCCTGCTGGTTGTGTTCTGTTGAGAATTGTGTATGCTGTTTTTGCTGTGTTGCATACGTTTATATGCTTGCATCCCCGCATGTTGCATACACGCATGGTATTCCTGTCCAGTTTTGGTAGTCTTTGTACCATTGTTGCATTGTTATTGTTTTCTTACCAGGATGTGAGGGCGAGCGGCAATACCGCACTCTCCTCTCCCTGCTGGGATCGTAGCCACCATGAGCCGAGTGGTTAACTACCACAGTTCATGGGCGGGGCAACAGTAGGTTGAGTTGTTTGATGCATCCGGTAAGTGGGTGTCGTATCATGGCGAGTGGCTCACTACCACACTGTGAACACACCCCGTGGCCACTGTACGTTGTCAATGATTCTTGGAGCTATGTTTGAGTTCCTTAGCTCCCTTGTGGGTCGAGCTTTCCCTTGTTCCTTGGCGTCTCATGCATAGCACCTGCATTTTATTCCTTGCTATTATTCTGTTGTATTATTGCTCTCCGTACTGGGGTTTGACCCCATGTCCCTCCGGGGCTTGGTTTGTTTCTTTGTTGCGTGGTTTTCAGGAAACCCAGGTTCTACAGCTGGTCGTGGGTTCAACCCAGCTGGCGGTGCCCCAGGAGGTGGCTAGTGTGTCGCAGTAGCATATAGCATATATATATATATGTATCAGTTAGCCAGGGGGATGCCCTGCGCTTTGTGGTTGTACCCGTAGGGGAGTCTGATACATGTTTGGATTATGTATGCTTTGTTGTTAATGGTTTTATGAATTGGGAAACTTATTTTAAATTATATGTTTTAAAACGTCGGGCCTAAAAGCGAAAATTTTACCCACTTTTTGATAGCTTCCGCATGTGTTTATCTGTTGTGAGCACGAGGCCTGACAGAGTTAACTCTTATTTTGATTATGAATATTTTGAATGATGTTTTAAGTTCAGGCCCAGTTATATTTCGAAAATTTTTAAGCCCGATTTTAGCTTCCGTGATTATGTGCTTAATTGTGCTATTATCTTTGAGTGATTAGCACGGGGCCTGACACCTTGTATCGAACTGGTTTTAACTCAAGCTGAAACCATCCTGATATTTGCAAACCTGACTTCAACTTCTTGCTGAATCCTGCGTCTTGTCATTCGATCTGGTTACACCCTCTAGCACTGGTTATTGATCAAATAACTAGTCATTGCACATCGATAGAGGGAATTCGATCCCAACACACCACAAATTCCTCACCATACAGATAATGTCACCATATCTTCAAGGCAAACACAATCGCAGCCAACTCTAAGGCAGGAACAGGGTACCTCATCTCATGAGGCTTCAACTGTCGAGACGCATAAGCAATCACGTACCCATTATGCATCAAAACACACCCTAAACCACTCAGAGAAGCATGGGAGAACACCACAAAAACTCCAGAACCCGAAGGCAAGGCCAAAACAGGAGCAGTAGTCAACTTCTCCTTCAGCATCTGAAAACTCGACTCACACTCATCAGTCCAAACAAAATTCCTATCCTTCTGGGTCAACTGAGTCATCGACCTGGCTATCGAAGAGAACTTCTCAATGAAACGCCTATAGTAGCCAACCAATCCCAAGAAACAATGGATCTCGGAAACATTCCTAGGTCGCTCCCAGTTAAGAACTGCTTCGACCTTACTAGGATCCATAGAAATTCCTTGCGCTGAAATCACATGACCCAAGAAAATAACTCTGTCTAGCCAAAATTCACACTTGCTGAACTAGGCATACAATTGCGAGTCTCACAGTCTCTGCAACACTAGCCTCAAGTGCTCCTTATGCTCTTTGAAACTCCTTGAATACACCAAGATGTCGTCTATGAAGATAATCACGAATAGATCGATGTACTCGCTAAAAACGCGATTCATCAAATCCATGAACACAGCAGGAGCATTCGTCAATCCAAACGGCATCACAAGAAACTCATAATTCCCATATCTCATTAGGAAAGCTGTCCTCGCTACATCAGCGTCTCTAATACGCAACTGATGATAGCCAGATCGCAAATCAATCTTTGAGTACACGGCCGATCCTTGCAACTGATCGAACAAGTCATCAATCCTCGGCAATGGATTGTGAGGAATCAGTATCTAGATTAGTGATTATTGAATTGATTTGGAATTAGTAGCGTTAATTTTGAAGGTTTTGCGAAATGAATCTGATTCTAGTAGAATTTAGCTATTGGTGGAGTAGTAGTAATACGTTGTCGTTTCGTAGAATCAGACGTAGCGCATTTCAGATTTCTATTGTAGCGAGTGAGTGATGCTTCATCGTTTCGCTTTTCAGTAGTTGCGTTTGAAGAGGTATCTTCTGGCTGCAGTTGCGCGGGTGCGAGGATTAACGAGAAAATGACACGTGTTGGTCAACCTTTTGGTGTTGACTGCTGGATTGTAGCGCTATCAGCTGTTGCGTTGTGAGGAATTGTCCCATCTGAATGACCAGCTGCTGGTTTGAGGAACCAGTCGTGGAAGCAACGCGACGTCGTTTTGATAAGTTGAAACTCAACATTTTGGGTGTAACGCTTTGTGACCAGCTGTTGGCAGCGATGATGATGTGTCATGTACGTCGTCGTTTTGAGTTGTTAGCGCGATCAGCTGCTGGTTGTTTTGCAAGGAATCGGTTGTCAGCTGCTGGAGCGATGCGGTGTCGTTTTGATTAATTGATGCGGTGTCGTTTTGACGTTCCTTTGCGAATACAACGTCTGATGGTTGCTGCTGGTTTCGTTGAGAGGAAGAGCTGATATCTGTTTCTATGTCTACTGATTTTGGTGAGCAGCAGCTGGTGGATTGAGAGATATATAGATAAGTGTTGATCGACACTTAGAATTATTCTGAACCCGATATTTCTTATCTCCAATTTCAAACCCTCGTTCTAGCTACTGTTCACCCGAACGTTTCTTCCCTAGAATTCTGTCGATTCCAGTCGTTGTTTTCGATGAGTTTGGTGGCGCTGGGTTCCTTGTGAGTTGCTCTTCCGATTGTTACCAAGTTGAGGCTGTAGAACGACCTTGGAGAGGATCACGAAGTTGCTGGTTTCTTCGTACTGTGGAACTTGTTAGTTCTTCAACTAGAGTTAGGTTTTGGACCGTAGGAACTGTTGAGATTTGAATTAGACATTAGTTATTGATTGTGTTTCCTTAACAGATTTGAGGATTCTAGGTGCATACTGTCGTGAATTGCCGTAGCAGGAGGAAGCTGACTTGCTTCGGTTGTGTTGTCGTGCCTTGATAAATCTGTTGAGGTAGAAATAAGTAGTTGGATGTACGAATTGAGAAGATTTAGCAGCTTTGAGCGTGAACATGGCTGTGATTTATGTTGTGAAATCTGTTGATATGTTTATGTGATTTACGTGATACAGCTTGTGAATTGATTGAGTTTCACATTCTGTTTTCACGTATTGAATTGTATGCATTGTATATTGGATATGAATTGGCATGCATGCATACATCTTGAGCTTGATTGATAGATTGATTGATGACCTGATTTGAGAGCCACGTTGCGACTGGCCGACTGATGAGTTGTGCTTGAAAATTCCAACGCTATCATCAGAGTGGGGACCGACTGATTGGTTGTGTCTGAATACCACCGAGTTGTGATGGGCTGACGGGCTCTGAAGATCAAGGACCGATGATTTCCCCGGTTGATACACCGTGCGTGGTATAGAGGCTCGACTGAGATGAATTGCCTGTTGATTTTACTGGTCTAGCTATCCGACCTTTGATAGCCCTCATGCATTTCATGACATTGATTATAGCATGTTGCATGATTAGCTGTTTTGATAGCTCTTCGTACTGAGACTTGACCTCGTATTTGTTTTCCTGCCTTTGTATTGTTTGGGTCTGTGTTACCCATTTGCAGGATCTTCAGGTAACCAAACTTGACAGAGTGGAGCACCAGCTGGTCGATCCCCGTTTCCTTGAGTCTGAGTCTACATTTAATATGTATTGAACCGGGGGATGCCCCGTGTTTTTATGTATTTGGGATCTGTACTTGAATTGAGATTTGTCGTTACCTGTTTTATATGAGTTTGAGTCAAATCGTATTTTGAGTATTGATATTTTGAATGTATGTTTTGAGTTCAGGCCCATATTATTTCAAAAAATTTTTAAGTTATGTTTTACGCTTCCATGATTATGTGCTTAATTATGCTCTAATCTTGTGAGATTAGCACGGGGCCTGACACGGATACTTGTTCTTTGACTGTCTCTTTGTTCAACTGCCAAAAATCAACGCACATCCTCATAGATCCATCTTTTAAACCCTGAATTCTCTAGCGAAAACAAACTAAACATCTCCATGGCTGACACCATAGGAATCTTAGGTCGCGAATTAGCACCATAGAACTTCCATTTCTCTCCAGATCGAGGCCTAAACCTCACCACACCATGGAAACAATCAAAGGTCGCTCTATTCTCAGTCAGCTCATCCATACCCAAGATACAATCAAAATCTCGAATTCCCAAAACAATCAGATGGGTCATCAAAGCATGCTCATCAAATATAATCAATTGAACACCACCTCTCGGGACAACAGACTCACACCAGCAGGGGTGGACACGGAGACAACATTACACAGTGGGGAAGAACTCAACCCACGCTCATACACAAACAACTCAGAAATGAAGGAGTGTGATGCTCCAGTGTCAATCAAAACTCGTGCAGGAAAATCAAAGATAAAGCAAGTACCTTGAATCACTCCTGTAGGTATCTCATCAGCCTGCTCTCTCATCAATGCATTCGCCTGAGCCTGCTGCGGTCCCAAAAACTGAGGTCTCGAAGGTACTCCAAATCTAGAAGGCTCACGAGGTTGGAATCCACATCGTTGGGACGGAACAAAAGGCTGTTGTCGCTGCGAAGAACCACCAGCGGAACCTTGCTGCGACGGACTCAAAGACTGCCCTCCCATCAAAGGACACGCTCAAGGAAAATGTCCCGGTTGTCCACAAAGATGACAAAGACCTCAAACTCCACGACACTGCAAAGTCTCATGCTTCCCTCCGCACTGTCCAAAAAACATACTGCCAGAACTACTGCCACCAGAACTCACAGAACCAGAGGAACTCGAATGCGCCTTTTTCTTAAACTGTTTGCCTCGTGGCTTGAACCTCTGACAATTCGATGGATGCGACCCTTGATGAGATTGAAACGATTGCGACACTCTTGCACCGGTTGAAAGAGCGCCCCACTGCGGCTGAACCGGAGGCTGTGCCTCCAAAAAAATCTCCTCAATATCTACAGCCCGATCCATGGCGTCAGCATACGTCACAGGAGATCCAGACAACACCATCCGGAACAAATCAGGCCTCAAACCCTTCAGAAACTTGTTCCTCTTAGTCCTCTCCTGGTTAGCTACATGGGGAACATACATCAATAGCGAAGAGAACTGTCTGGCATACTCGGCCATCTTCATATTCCCTTGCTTCAAGTTGTGAAACTCTCGCTCACGACTGTTGTAGTAGGAGTCTGGGGTATACTCCTGTCGTAACACTGTACAGAAGCTCTCCCAAGTAATCACAGCCCCTCCTCCACCTCTGTCTGTCTCTCTCTACGAAGCAAAGGTACATTCTGCTGAACATCCTTGTCGCTATCCGAGGCCCTAGACTCCTCAGCGGAACCTCTAGCACTCCTACCTCTACCTCTCCTCGGTGGCATCTAATCAAATCTCAAGGTAAGACTAACAGCAGGTAATCGCAGAGACAGATGTCAAATCAAGCAAGTCACAGAGTCAAGCAAGAAATCAAATCAAAACTCTGTGCCTAGACTCGAGTGTGATCAAAGGAAAATGAGCTTATCCCAGTTTAAGCTCTGATACCAAAAATGTCAGGCCCCGTGCTAATTAACAAGGATTAATAGCACAATTAAGCACATAAACGCGGAATCATAAAATATGGCTAAAAATTTAGAAATAAAGTTGGCCCTGAACCAAATCATATCTTCAAAATAGTTATAATCAAAATATGATTTAAATCCAAACTCATACAACAACTTTGTAATCACAAATCAAATCAACAGCGATTCCCCCAAATACATACAACCTCAAGGCATCCCCTGGATCAATACATAATATAATAACTTGGACTCAAGGAAATGGGGATCGACCAGATGGGGTTCCAGTCTGTCCAGCTTGGTTACCTGAAGATCCTGCAAATGGGCAACGCAGACCCAAACAACATAAAAGCAGGAAAAGAATATGAGGTCAAGCCTCAATACAAATGAGAACTAATATAACAGCAAATCATAAACATGCAGTATTCTAATTCATGAATGCATGTGGCTGTCAAAGAACATCGGTCAACAAGGCCTTCTAATCAGCTGGAAGTAGTCTCAATCGAGCCTCTATACCCGCACATTGTATCAACCGGGGAAATCATCGGTCCGTGATCTTCAGGCCCGACAACCATCACAGCTCGGTGGTTTTCAGACACAACTGATCAGTCGGTCACCACTCCGATGATAGCGTTGTACCTTTCAAGCATGACACATCTGTCTGCCGGTCACAACGTGGCTCTATCTCAGGTTCTCTATCGATCAAAGGCACAATATGTATGCATGAATGCCATGAAATTCAAAATCTGATTTCAACATGCATATAACACGTAAACAGGACATATCAATCCAATCAAGCTATTCACGTAAACACAGAAATCACATAACACAGATTTCATGCCTCAAATACTAGCACGCTATGTCTAAGATGTTAACAAAAGCTCAACTCGTACCTTCAATTCTCAAGTTCTATCTCAACACATCTCACCAGGCATGGCAATTTCAGCCTGCTCTAGATTGCTACCTCGCTGGTCACGTCCAACACAGTAGGGACTTTCTTGGAGCTCAAATCTGTTAATGAAATCACATATCTTAGTTCACAGCTGCATTTCTCAAGCTTGATACCTACGGTCAGAACTCATATCTTGTTTTACCTAGCTAAACAGCTTCTAACAGCTATAACTAAGCTTAAAACAGCCGAAATCGCTTACCCAAAAGCTCAAGAACTCTCGGGTCTAACTTGCGAAAACGTTCGAGCAACTCAGCTACTTCGCGTTCCCTCTCCAACGTCGACTCAAGCCACCTAACTGGTATCAATCAAAAGAGCTACTCAAGACGAGCTCAGCGCCACCAATCTCTCTCCAAACAACAGCGGAAATCGAAGACAATTTATCGGAGAAGTGTTCGAATAAACAGTAACTATCGAGGGTTTCACTGGGGAAAACGATGAGTAATATTGTGTTCAAAAATATGCTAAGTGTTGAGCAGCACTTGGTATATATAAATCCTCGAATCACCGCTATTCTAAAATTCAGGTCTCTGCTTATACTAAGGCAAAATCCCTCTCAAAGCTAGCCCCAACTCTTGATCACTGATGAAACAATTCAAACATCTAAACACTCTACTAACTTATACAGCAAACGACGTCGCACCAACTAATCAAAACGACGTAACAGTGCTTCAACAGTTGCAACAGATCTCTCGCTAGAAACATCTGAATAGCACTAACAACCAGCGCTCAACTCAGCTGTTGACTAACACGCGACAACTTCTCAAGCCCGAGCGCTAACACTAACAGCTGCCTCTCGCTACACTCTCGCTGCTGAGTTGACTAGCTTTGACATCTGATCACGCCACTACTGAATACCAACATCTGAGTCATACCACTGGAATCATTTCCCGATAGGGAAATGCAACTGCTGGACTCCAAATTCGACGTAGATCTCACTCGATCACCAACCTCTCCCTGCTAATCACTCTACGTCTAAATCTGAGCACCCAGAAATCGCAATTTCCGAGACAAAGCTTAATCCAAAAGCTAATTAGCCATTAAATCATACTTAACAGATTTCTAGTCCTCACATGCAAGCTGGTTAAGGTCAAACCAGCTTAGCGAGCAGAACAGATGATGTCCTAAGATAAAAGCAGAAATGGACAAAACGACAAGTAAAGCGATTTGAATACAATACTATACGAATATTGATTATCAGTATTCAAATCGATTTGTGTATTGTCTTCTCAAAGCACAGTGCTCACGTGCTTAAAGTGAAGAAAAGCTTGCAATGCATTTAAAGACAAAGGACGCAAAGTACAACTGTGTCAGAAAACTTTCAACAGCTACAACTTTGTACCCAACGGATTAATATCCGCGCCAGGCTATAAATAACAAGAGCAGAGCACAAGCAGAAGAATGCGTTAACATAAAAGAGAGAGAGGCGCACATAACAGAAGAAGAGCGCAAATTAACGAACGAAGTGTTGTGCAAATCAGAATTATAAAATACCAGAACGCACAACACAAGCTTTGGGAAGACATTGGTAAAACAAGCTCGGACCGGAGCACTTCAGTGTGTAAGATTTCATCTTTGAGATATTGAGCATACATTGTAATCTCAAACACGATTCACTCACATATATTTTAAAGAGCTGATTATATTAGCTGAATGAATCAAATTAAAAAATCTCCATTGTATTCTTTGGACAGAGACGTTAAACAAGTCTACATTTTCTTTCGCACTGAGACGTTAAAGTAGTGTCTGTAACCTTTCTCACTGAGGAAGTAAAGAAGTGAGTTAGACACACACAGCTTGCGGGCTGGTGTGCAGTGGTTGCTAGAAGTTCTTGCGGCTTCTGGTCATAGGAGTAGGTTGCAGCTAGGGTCGCTGGAATCAAAGTCTTCTAGTGGATTCTTCCCGTTGCGGAAGAAGGGAAGACGTAGGAGATTCACCTCAGAAATTCCATAAACAAATCGCAGCGTATTTCTTTACAGCTTACTGCATTTTCATTCACGCATTGCATGTTTGTTTACTTCTTCTAAAACTGTTTAATGCCTTTTATAAGAGTTCAATTTGAGTTGTTTCCACATGATTTTAATTCATTACACAGTTTGTATCTCGGTGCACTAATATTCAAGAACACTGAGCTATTGCAGCTCAAGATTTATTGAACCAGATTGCTTTTGTTAAACCATCTTGCAGAGCTGTTGGTCAAGCTTCATGTTGGTCTGGTTCATAGTTAAGTGTTGTTTTCAACTCAATAACTTTTAAAATGCACGTAACTCACGGGGTTGGTGTTTGGGCTGTGTGAGAGCCTACGTGAGTTGTGGCAGAGCTCATGAACGCCCCCTGTAATCGATCCTAACAAGTGGTATCAGAGCAGGTTGTTTTGAATAGTGGATTTATCTTTGAAAAATTTTAAAAGGCTTTAAAATTTTGTCTGCTCTGATAGTCTGTGGAAATCTTGTCTATGCTACAAAATTTTTAAGGCTTTCAAAACTCATTTTATATGGATAGGGGGAGCAATGTGTATTCAATTGCAGAGAAGTTTCTCGAAAGGAAAGTGCAGTAATATCTGTTTCGACTAGCTGACAGATTGCGCGAGATCTGTGGACGCCAAGCTCTATACGGCTGTCTAGGGAAAAATTTAAGAGATTCTATAAATTGTATCTTCTATTGCTCCTCTGGTCTAAATAAATGAAAACCTTTGAGTAGCATAGATTCTGTCTTCAAAATCTCATGCACTTGTTTTCACAAAATTTCATCCCTCGCAAAAGGTTTTACTTTCAAAATAAAATCACCCCGTGCTCTGTTTAGGGGGAGTTTTGTTTTTAAACATTTAGGGGGAGACACCATTTCGAAACCCTTTTTGATTCCCACAAAAAGCGGGAGAAACATTTTTGAGCATAAACATACCTGCATATGTTTATCCATATTTTTTGGTTGTAACGCTCAAGATTTAATGACTGCCCCCACTGTACCAACAATGATCTTTCCAGAATGTTTTGTTCTCACTCGCACGCATTCTGAGAAACTTCCCAAGGGGTCACCCATCCAAAAATTGTCCCCAAGCCAAGCACACTTAACTTTGGAGTTCCTAAGTGAAGAGCTCCCGAAAAGAAGATTCACCTTGTTGGTACGGATAGTTCCAATTAAATCTGATAAGTCTTCCTCAAATAACGTCAATTACATCTATAACTTCCCAGTCTCGTAATCCCTCTCATTCCGGTGTGGGATCAGTTCATTCATGTGCCCCTTCGCCTCTAGAAGCCTTCCAGGAGCCGCTCATTGTCCGTGCAACCTCTTGACACCGGTGATCACTCTCCGCCCTCTTTTGAGCCCCGGGTATCACATGCCCACCAGCTTCTGCTTGGTTCATCCCCGAACCACACCGTACTAAGAGAGGTCGGATCTGATACCAACTTTAACGCCCCAGATTTAACGACTGCCCCCACTGTACCAACACTGGTCTTTCCAGCATGTTTTGTCCTCACTCTCACGTATCCTGAGAAACTTCCCATGGGGTCACCCATCCCAAAATTATCCCCAAGTAAAGCACGCTTAACTTTGGAGTTCTTAAGTGATGTGCTCCCGAAAAGAAAATGCACCTTGTTGGTATGGTTAGTGCCAATTAAATCTGATAAGCCTTCCTCAACTAACATCAATTACACCTATAACTTCCCAGTCTCGTAATCCCTCTCGTTCCGGTGTGGGATCGTTTCATTCATGTGCCCCTTCGCCTCTAGAAGCCTGCCAGGATCCGCTCATTGTCATGGCAACCTCTTGGCACCGGCGATCACTCCTTGCCCTCTTTTGAGCCCCGGGCATCACATGTGTAAATCAAAAACGGGGAGAATGTTGGATCTGTTTTACAGACCAGAATCTAAGTTTTGATTAACACAAAATCTGTTAATATCTTACTATTGGTTTATATGACTTGTGCAGTGAATTTGATTAAGAAGGAAGGAATATATCCAAACTGGAACAGTAAGGGGACGCCTAAGCTATACCGGTTGAAGATATCTATGCTGGAACAGTGAGGGGACGCCCGAGCTCGTACAACAGAAGTCTTCCAGATTGTAGGGAACACCAAGCTGGTCTACCAGCTTGATGCAAGAGCAGTTCAAGAGAATTTCATAGACCAAGCACAGAGAAGATTTGGTGAAGTGCAGAACTTTTCAAGAGCAGATCAAGTGCAGCGTACAAGTGTGGTGTTCAAGTGCAGAGCCGAGTACAAGTGCAGAACAGATCACTCAACACGGCTACAACTGTCAGGCCTCGTGCACAAACACAGAGTTTAACCATGCTAACAATAGCGGAAGCATTTAAAATAGTGGCTAAAATTTTCGCTTTTGACTGGAGGATACATAATTTAAAATACTGCAATACTCAAAATATCCCAATTTAAAATAACACAGTACAACAGTACAACATGTATCAAATACAAGAACCACAGTATACAACTGGATACAACAAAGCACAGGGCACTCCCCGGTTACTATAATAGATACATATATGCTATACGTTAACTGGGACACTCTAACCACCTCCTGGGGCACCTCCAGCTGGGTCAACTCCACGACCAGCTGAATAACCTGGGAAATCTGAACAACAAATATAGGCAAGCAAACAACAGCACCAGATGGACATGGGGTCAAACCCCAGTACGGAGGGCCACATAAAAAAGTTAATGGAAAGCGAGAAGTAATATGCAAATATTATGCATGAGAACAAGGCAACAACAGAAAGCAGGGAGCCAAAGGATCTCAATATCTGCTCAACAAACGAATCAGATCAACTGAAAAACAATGGCCATGGGGTGTGTGAGTGTTGAGTTAAGCGTGCATGGGTGAAAACAGTACTTGTATGGGTGACCTCCTGGGAAGTTCTCGTACTTCAAGCTGCTGACGTTGCGCCGCTTGATCTGGTTGGCCATGTGGGCTGTAAAATTGTGATGCCAGATCTTAACGGATAATACTATCTTTGCTGGGGATAGGACCGACGGTAGAGAAAAGGGTAAGACTGATCTCTAAGGGAAATGGGACAGCACCAGTAGTTAGACACGCACCTCCCCGGACTCATGTGCCTAACAGCCCAACCCTAATGCACATAATAGGTACACTCTGCGCTGCCATATTATAAGGAAATAAAGTTGCACCTTGGCTAACAGCTATAGCTTTTGGCCTAGTGGTAAGCGCTTGATCCTAACAATTGGTATCAGAGCGAGGTCAGGGGTTCTAGTCTCCCAAGAAGCATTTTCTATACTTCTTGGGGGGGATTGTTGATTTAAGCGTGCATGGTTGGGAACATCACTAGGATGGGTGACCTCCTGGGAAGTTCTCGTATGTCAAGCTGCTGACTTTGCGCCGCTTGATCTGGTTGGCCATGTGGGCTGTAAAAGTGTGATGTCAGATCTTAACGGGTAATACTATCTCTGCTGTGGATAGGGCCAGCGGTAGAGGAAAGGGTAAGACTGATCTCTAAGGGAAATGAGACAGCACCAGCAGTTAGACACGCCCTCCCCGGACTCATGTGCCTAACAGCCCAACCAAAACGCACATAATAGGTGAACTCTGCGCTGCCATATTATAAGGAAATAAAGTTGCACCTTGGCTAACAGTTATAGCTTTTGGCCAAGTGGTAAGCGCTTGATCCCAACAGTGAGTATATGGGAGATACCCAGTCGTCTCCACACACGGCACCAGATGCAGAACACAGCTCAACCTTCTATTGCCCAACTCATGAGGTGTGGGAGCTACCCACGCCGCTCATAGTGGCTAACAGATCCCAGCAGGGAGATGAGGTATACGGGAGTTACCCGCTCGTCCTCAAAACAAGCATCCTGGAAATAAGATCTGAATGCAACATGAATAATGCATGTATGCAATGACAGCTTGTAGATAATAATACAACAGAAGCAAGAAATAACAGCAACGCAGCATAAACAGCAGCCAGCATAATCACCCATGCTCAATCCAAGACTGTAAAACAAGCTCACATCCGTACCTCAGTCTTCTGAGCTACAATTACTACAACGAAGTCCCGAGCAACACAGATCCAAGAAGCTGCTACGCAACAACGGACAAAATCTCAGGGACAGTATCACAGATACTACAACTGGGAGCTACTAACTCAACCAGCGCTATCCTGCCCTTCTAACACAACAGAAGGCTCTAAACAAATCACAAGGTAGGATCTTAACTCTTACCCCACGAGCTACCTGAACAGCAGAAGAAAATCCGACGCTTATGCTAACAGACTACAGAAGGGATATGTCTTCGCGAACCTCTCCAAGCTTGGCGCAAGCTTCCACTTCTAACACAACAGAAGGCTCTAAACAAATCACAAGGTAGGATCTTAACTCTTACCCCACGAGCTACCTGAACAGCAGAAAGAAAATCCGACGCTTATGCTAACAGACTACAGAAGGGATATGTCTTCGCGAACCTCTCCAAGCTTGGCGCAAGCTTCCAAAAGCTGTACCAAACAAAGCGTCTTAGCAAAAGGAGTCCAGAGCTACCACTCTTACTTCAATCGGAGCTGCCTACCGTCGGCAATCGGAGAAAAAGAGCTACGGTGAACAGTAGCTAGGGTATCGCGACAGGATTCGCTATCGGGAAATATTCTAAGTGTCGAAGCTGAATACTGGGAATCAAAGACCAAGTCCTCTTAAATACAATTAAAATCTGCTCAGGTCTGAAGAACAGTACCCACCGACATCTTAAGTCTCAAAATTGATTTCTCACTCAGATCTGAATCTCATATCAGGTATGACTCTACGTCAAAACAGATACTGACTTATCCAAACGACGTCGCACATAGTCCACTCTCGCATCTGGACACGTCACCTGCTACTCGAATATGAAATTCTAAACGCGTCACATCGCAACACTCAGATCCTACCGAATCTGAAGACCAACTCTACACACATCTGAGTCTCCCCCGCTAAGCCAAAATGCTGTCGTTCCAACTAATCCAAACGGCGTAGTTTCGCTACCCGCTACGGAAACACACTAGCGTACTCACATCTGCTTAGCGATACCAGATTCTAATCTTGAATCTGATCAGCTCTCAATCTGATCGGTGCAACGAAACTTCTCAAACTTCCCAGAATTGTTCTAAGTATCAAATCTGACCCAAATATGCTCACAAAGTCTACCAAGTCAAAGATGGTCACCAAAATTTGTTCACGCTCAAATCTGAATCTCATAAAATCCGATTAATTAACTCAATTAGTCTTTCTAAACTTTCAGGTCTCACAACAACCAGTTCATCAGAGGGATCTCAGTCCTTGGGAAGACTGAATCTGAGCTGGGTGTTATATCTCAAGGAAGTTGGGATTCAACTAGTGAAAGAAAGGTGTGATTGCGATGGTTTGGATGAGTGTCTGAATGGACCAAGTGAACAAACAAGCACACAGTGGGTCTTGACGAGAAGGATAGAGCCGAGATGGTAAACCAGATTAGGAAAGAGAAAACTTGATCAAGGACACCTTGTATTGTACTAAATATTCTGAGGTTGTTGTATCAAAACAAATTTAAGAGTTTTGTTTTGTTTTTAACCAAACGTTATCACACTACGAGATGCATTATTGACATATGATATAATTGTTCTCTCCATTTACGCACTACTGCTTAAGTTATTCTAGATTTTTTACCTTCGAATGCGAAGAACTTTATTATTCTCGTTTCAACCCAGTTAGTTAGTAATGATCCATTCTACAACGTTTATGACTCTTGATTTTATTCAATTGAGACCCAAAACTTATAAATATTACGTCAAGAAAATGAGGGTCGTTACAGTAACAAGGGTATCACGACAGAGTAAGATCACGAGAATATTTCTAAGTGTCGGAAAGAGATAATGGCGAGAACGAAGTCAAAGTCCTCAATATATACTTAAGTCTCCCAGATCTGATAGACAACATCCACCGACAACTTAAGATACAAAGCTGATCCCAACTCAGATCTGAGTATCACTCCATATCTGAACTCTACGCCCAAACAGATTTGGAACTTATCCAAACAACGTCGCACCAAAGACTGCTCGCTCACAAGGACGCGTTATCCCGCTAGCCAAGTCTGGATCACTAAACGGCATCGCATCGCATCCACGCCAGAACACTCAGATCTAACTCCCAAAATTTAATCAAATCTGAAAGCCACTTGACCTCATCGGCCTACCCCACAACACGAACCGGGACTAAGAACCGGATCTGTCCACACACCACTAACAACGCTCTCATACTCAAATCTGGATCCTTTCAAAACGACAACGTTTCGCTACCTGCGCGATATATTCCACTTGTGCGCCCAGAATAACGCACGAATACCAGATCTGATTACAGGATCTGAATACCGTTGACCCACATAGACCAACGCTCAAGTCTGATTCCTGCTTCGCAAAATCTTTAACTTTCCAGAGCTGATCTAAACACCAATTCGGACCCGATATCTTCACCAAGCATACCAGCCCAAAGCTGGCTCATCCCAGATCTGTTCAAGCCCAAATCTGGTATATGAACCATATTAATTAACACAATTAATCCAATAAACTTTCGGGTCTCACACGAGCCATCGTTTTTCTTGGGTAACTTCAAGGTTGATCATCCCAATCTCGAGTCCTCCGCTCTGGTAACGAGTATTCTTTGTAATTCTTCAAAAAGTCATGCTCGATTATATCTTTTTCTCACCATTTAAATCATATTACACTATTTTCAAATGATTTTTTTCATGATTTGTATGCGTATTAACTCGATCTATTGTTGTTGTTTGTAATACATGCATTGATCATGATTTTTATCACGTATATGTTAAGTTCTTTGATGTGCTTCGGTCATGGATGGTTCATAAAATTGGGGTTAGGTTCATGGAGGGCCGGAGATTGTCCGAGGCGAGGGAGGAGGTGGCTCGACCACCTGGTCGAGCCAAGGCCGACGTGATTCGGCGTCCATCGAGCCGCGTGCGGGTTCTGGCTTTGCATGCGTAGTTCAGATCATGCAGCCCATGGCTCGAGCCGTGGCTCGGCCAACAGTGACGACCGGACCTGGGGGTGGTCCCGCAGGTCCTGCCAACGGGGTTCCTGCCATGGGCAGCCGGAACAAGGCAGCCGAAAGGCTTGGAGTCGCGGGGGTGTGTGGCAGCGACGGGTAGGGTTTTGGGTGGTGTGTCGGTCGGTACGGCTAGACCGGGTCGGGTCAGTAAGGCGTCGGGTCAAATTATTTTACGTCGAGTTCGAGTTATTTTATTTCTGGACCGTTATTTTTATTTTAAATTTTAATGTCCGATTTTAAGTTTAATGGACCGAATATTTTAAATCAAACTCTTAAGTCTAAACTCCTTTAAATTTATGAGCTCAATATTTGTTTTAAATTTTAATGTATGATTTTAGTCAATGAGACTGTTATTTAGTCAAATTTTAATGTTTGTCTTTAAATTGTAGGACTGATTACTTTATTAATTTTAAATTTAATTTTTGAGTTATGGGTCAAGTTCAAGTTTTGGGGCTGAGTTACATTTTAAGGGTCTAGGCTTTTGGGTTTAGAATTAGTAGGCCAGTCACTTGAATCAGTCCTTGATCGGGGAAGGAAAAATGTAGTAGCCCGTAAATATATATTTAATTATATATGTAATATTTCACGTATATGGATATGTTAATGTTTAAAGAAAATTAAACATATGTTGACGGGCTAAACCTTACAGGCTGCATATTTTACAGCGTACACACATCATTAAAATTTTACGAAATGTTAAGGCATGAATGAAAAGAAATTATTTTCAGGGATTTGAAGTGGTTTGTGGCAAGTAATGATGAGTGTGTTGGAGATCCGGATCGCGCCCCTCGGCTAGGCAGCGGAAGAACAGAAAAATAGATGCCGGGAGACGATCAATACAATAAAACAATTAACAATTAATGTCTTTCATAGGGTGTTCAAAACACTACCTTGCTGGCACTTGTGCCTGGCTCCGACCGGTTTCGTAAAAAAGCGGCACTTCACGGTAGACTGCGGTAGATAATGCCAATCCGGTCCACGACCGGATACGAGACTCCTTCGTCACCCTGCACTAGAAGGCGTGACGAGATCTGCGCGGACGGATTCTCCTCGTCGAATTGGCCGGAAACGATTTTCCGGCGAAGAGGGGCGGCAGCGGCGGCTTGTAGAGAGGAGAGGGGCGGCGGTTGTGATGCTCTAGGGTTAGGTTAGAGTGTGTTATGTTAAGTCTAGGTTTAGTTCTAATTAAATAGAATTAAAGATGGGTTTGGTTCCGGCCCAACGGGCCCGGGTCCAACGGGTGAACATTCAGTTCATCCCCATCACCGAGACTATTATAACTCCGATCGCCGATCAGATCGGACCGATCGACTCAGTTTCCAAAACTGAATACTATGATCTGAAAAACCATTTTTCAGAACCCCAGTGCAAAATGACCGTTTTGCCCCTCAATAACGGGAAACCTCGGTTTGACCCCTGTTGACTTTTAGGAAGTCGCACTCCCCAAAATCCTCTTCGTATGCTCAACACATTGAGCTGAGTATCCGTGCGGGAATCTCGAATCCAGTACTTGTGTGATCCTCAATGGTTCAGGGATACAGCTAGCCGTGGGCCCACAACCATTGTGGCTCCGGAATCACAATTCCGGACTTGCCCATCGGATCATGGTAAAGCGTCCAGCAACATCGCCCTATGATCCCCTAGGTATCACTGATAGTTCCTGACAGAACCAGTTGGTCGTGGTTAGCGTACAGTACGGTCTTTTCAATCCATATATCCCGATCAGAACAACAACCATTGGTAAATCGAGAGTCGCTATAGATCCGATAGCTATGCATACATCATGGAGATCAAATAGTGACATCGCGAGTGTAACTAGGTAAACACATTTACCTAAAACACTTCTAGTACTCTGGCCAGAGATTTATACACTATTATCCCCTCAGATAGCATAGGATATCCACGCATGTCTGCGAGCGGTGAATCCTCGACAACGATGCATCGACTCCTACATGCATCGGGGTCACACCCAATCCCGACGCCTTACGACCCCAAGTGAGTCGGCAAACGGGTCAAAGTGAGACGCCTATCATGTAGAGTCTCAATGACGTTTCGAGTCGTGAGGACTAATCAGTACAACCAAGACCTCGGACTTATCCACTCGACAAATAGTAACCACTTGGAAAGTCCGAAGGAGGGTAGTTCGATAGATCACCAGGTCACTATCTATCTGCATGCTCAGAACATCACAATGTTCCCTACCAATGAAACATTGTACTTCGCATCGCAGATACTAGTCTCTAACTCGGGCGGCCTTATCCTTATTTTGACGGCCTAATCGACTAGGAACATGTTCAGAATACACAGTGACTATTAGATGTGTTTCATGATAGCCGTCATACCCACTATCACATCTAACATACACTTTAGTGTATTCTAGGTCTTTACTCAACGCAATTGTAAATCATCATACACACAATGAAAGTAAAGAATGCCATATGAATAAATGCGAATATCATATATAAAGATTGTTTCATACAAGAGTCTATAAACCCACACGCCACAAGTTGGCTTGTTGGGCATCTACTAAATCTCCCACTTGCCCTAAAGCCAACTACTCATCAGACGCAGTCCCATTGTTTCGCGATGTTTTTCAAACAAGGGTCCTGGCAAGGGCTTCGTAAGTGGATCAGAAACGTTTTCCGCAGAGGCGACTCTCTCAACTGCTATGTCACCTCTAGCCACAATATCCCGGATTATGTGGTATTTCCTCAGTATGTGTTTGGATCTTTGGTGAGACCTAGGCTCCTTTGCTTGCGCAACGGCACCCGTGTTGTCGCAGTACACCGGGACTGGACCAACTCCATTAGGAATGATTCCCAACTCTTGGACGAAATTCCTTATCCAAACGGCCTCCTTAGCAGCAGCTGATGCTGCAATGTACTCAGCCTCAGTGGTTGAATCCGCGATGGTGTCTTGCTTGGAACTCTTCCAAGATACAGCACCACCATTGAGCATGAATACAAATCCAGAGGTAGATTTCGAATCATCCACGTC